>LUCW03001575.1:47500-67500 GCA_001586965.3 Sphaeroforma sirkka | reverse complement strand
TTTGTTCTGCCTTTCCCATAACTTTTTGCTACAGGTGAAGGAAAGTGTAGACAAGGTGACTGATTCTATTGACGCGGCGCTGGAAATCGATTCGACCTCACGTAAGTAAAAAAATCTGCACGTACTATTTGTAAACTATTCATGTAGTCATGTGTTCTGTATGGAAAACACGGATACCTGTTTACAGTATCGAGCCCATTAATCTAAAAACTGGTTTCCCATGAGAATATTGGAGCACGCGTGCGATTCCATAGAAACCGAGCTCAAAAATATTTGATAAACAAGCATACGTGCAACGCCTTGTGCACACGTTTGCACTCTGAAGTGAAAAGAATCTATTCGCACCTGATTTGGAATTAACATAAGGAAGCTTTGGTTCGAGCGAGCTATACGCAGGAGCTCTCAGTCTTATTTACTTCCTGTCTTGGCCCCATACCTGTCCCTTTCTCATCAAATACACGCGTGGGTCAGTCAACATGCCTGTATACATCATATACTTCGTGTGTGTGCCCGTACTGATATTCCATCTCTCGCTCACGCAGGTAAGCGCTTGGTTGGTGAGGGTGACGATGCAAATAACGATGACGAGGTGGTTTATAACAGCACCGCTGTGGCCCCTTCTGGTCGCTCACCGTCTGTGTCTGGCCAGCCGGATGACTTTGGAGGCTATGCAGCCCTGGGCTTTGGTAAAAAGACTGCCCATGCGAGGGGTATCTCGCCACACTTGCAGCCCAAGTCGGGTAGAAGTGGAGTGGGGTTTTCGCCCAAGAGAACGTGGGATAACTCGTCTCCTGGGTGAGTAGATCTCAGTATTTCTTTCTAGTAACTGTGCATTTCATGTGACATTGAGATAGAATCGCTAGGGAAATCTTTGTGTGAAGATACATATAGTTGGCAAATGTCTCAAAGTACCACAAAGCTAGCTTGCCAAAGTGGACAGACTGTGTATGCGAAAGTCGGAAGGAAACCAATCAGTGCAAATGTCTATATATTGCTCAGAGCTGCTGTTGTAGATACAGAACGAGTTGCAGAATGCATAGTACAATATCTCTCAGAACACAAACAATGTTTGATCCACTACCGGGAAAATACACTATATATATTCTGCTGTTGTATGACTGGACCTCCCGCAGCATTCACACATCACACCCGTCGTTCGGCACTAACGATCGAAGGCGAATACCATTGAGGTATGCAATTTGTCCGACCCAACACTCCGTACATGCACTATGCGTACCAACCGATTGCCACCATTGGTCTGATCGTTCACATCTTCTCTCAAACTATACCCTTACCAGTAGAAGGAGCGTAGATAGTTCGCATTCGAGCACGCGTAAAGACTCGGCTGCCGCCAGCCCAACTAATAACCGGTCAGCTCAGACTCGGGGGAGAAACCCCCAGCACACCTCAAAGAATACCCAGAGAACACAAAAGACGAGTGCAGCAGCGGGTTGGGAGAGCGGTGCTGGCAATGCCTGGGACGTTGCGGACAATGATTGGAACACTCCTGTCGGTGACCAGGGTGGTGAGTGTTGTCTAGCTGTGTATATGTGCGTGTGTGTGTTTTTGTTTGTTTAGTGTACACGTGTATCAGGTTAGTAAGGAATAGCAGCAATTCACGAATTTGTGTGTGAGAGTTTGAGTTGTGGTGACCTGATTGTTTACCTTGCCTATATTCGCGCATTTGTTACTTATACATACCTACCCGCTGTGTGGCGATCGCGGGGTTCTCTCGCCCGGCCTGGCCAGATCATGAGTCACACACAGAACATACATATGGTTTGGCAATTCGATGTCTATTTGCGAATTTTTAAGTGTGTCTGCCGATGCTTTGGCTGTGGTTTTCACACCTGAGCGCTGGCCACCAATGTGCCGCATTTGTTTATGCTAACGTAAGTGTCTGTTCTGTACACTCGCTCCCATATAGACGATGGATTCGAGCCGATTGCCGTAGCGCCCACGAGCATCAAGAACGTACGAGGTGCACGCAAACCTACCACCGACGATACCAGCGGTACAGACAGTTCTACAGGAATATTCGCCACCTCGAGGAAGGGTCTTCGTACAAAGATAGATAGAGCAAAGGTGAGGGGGAAGCGTGCTGAGAGAAGTGACGGTGTGAGCGACGCGATAGTTGGCAATGGGTCAGGGGAGGATGTGCTGGATGATATAGCAGGTGCGATAAAGGCGGATACAGTTAAGGCCAAGGAAAAGCGTGCACAGAGAAGCACGGATGTGGGTGACACACCAGCGAATGTATGTGACGACATCATAGACAATGGGGCGGGTCGGGATGTGCACAGTGATGCGGCACGTGCGACAAAGGCAGCCAAAGCCAAAACACGGGACAAGCGTGCGGCGAGAAGTGCGGCTGTGAGCAGCACACAGGCACAGCATGCGTCGATTGACGATGGCGCTGGGGAGGAAGTGCTCGGTGCTGCGGTGGGTCAGACGACGGGGGATGTGAAGGTAGAGACGGTTGACTGCAGCGTGGAGAATGATGTCGTACAAGCGCCTGTTGGAGATTCTGCTCAAGGCAAGTCTGAACGAGTCTGCAAGGCGAAAGGCGCGAAAGACGAGAAAGGCGCGCGGAAAAAGCGCACGCCGAAAGGGAAGGTAGACGCAGAGGGGCAGGCGGTACAGCTAACTGATGCTGCAAGTAATGGGAAGAGTGGTAGCGTGGCGTTTGCAGATACAACGGAAACTCGAGATGCTGCGGAAGGTATCACTAGTGGTGCTACTGATAAAAGCATTGCGGAGAATGTCGAGGTTGGTGTGAGCCACGGACTAGAGTGTGCGGCAGATGAGAATGCGGCCATGGGCGAGAGAGCAGCCACAGAGGGTAGTTCAATTGTCGATGAGGAAAGTGCGGTGCACAATCAAGGATCGGCTGATAGCGCGAATGCTGACGACGGCTGGGGCCAAACCGACACTTGGGACAAGATGGAAGGTACAGGTGCACCCGGTGATGGAGGTGAGAAGGCTGAAGTGACGCCTGAGGGTGTTATGTGTGACGCGAGTCTAGACGATACTCTACACTACACGGGCGGAGATGAGAGTGTAGTTGAGACTGAAGGTATGGGTAGGGATGATCAAGGGCAGGAAATGGCCCAAGAGCAAGATCTGGAGCAACGTTCTGATCAAAATCAAGAGCAAGGCATGCGTGATGGTGTGGAGGTGGAGGCGCAAGACAGATCTGGCGCTCGTGCTCAGACAATGGCAGCAGAAAGCACACCTGTGGATGCTGTTACTCGAGATGTGACGGAGAATGTCACCGCAAATGAGAACAGCGAGAAGTTGAGCAATAAGGTAAGTTGGGCTGAACATCCGGATGTTTCGTAATGTGTCGATCAACCTCGTACTTGGAAGTCGAAATACTCGCTCTCGCCTTTAGCATCACGGATTGAAAGCAGTTCTTATTTAAGCTAATCAGCCCTGTGGCGTAAATGTGTTTCTCCTGAGTAGAGGAATACCGACACGATCAACACCGCGGCAGAGAGTGCAGTCGAGTCCTTCACTAACAAGGAGGTTGCTACAGAGGACGCCTGGGACAATGTCACGGAAGGCTGGGAGCAAGCGGGAGAACATCATGGTATGGATACATCCACAAATGGCAATTGTATTGATACCAACGTATAGTAGTATCTCAGGGGTGAGTGCACAGCCACAAATTCGATAGTGTAGAGCAGAGGCGGGCATGGTGTAAGAGTTTAACCAGGTCCCTGTCATTGTACGTATCTATTTAGTGTGATTTGTATCAGTTTAGTCGACTAGGCGGAATGCGGTTCTATGTCTCGTTGATGTATTTACTACGAAATAACTCTAGATTCTGTTGTATGAAGATACTGCGAAAATAAATACAGAGCTCATATAGGCCATACTAATACTCAGAACTATTATCTACAGAAGCAAACAATCCTGCAAACCAGACGAAATGTCCACTCCTGGTTTACTAACACTCGTGAGTATACACTACAGAAACGAAAGATACTGTAAGAATGCGTTAAGAGCTTACTCAACATATTCTATCACTTGATAGTTTAAACTAAGATAACGTAAGAATGTGTTAAGAGCTTACTCTGCCTACTCTATTACTTATTAATATAATAAAAATACTATGAGAATGCGTGGAAGAGCTTGCTCAGTCTATTCTATCACTCATGATTTGCATTACATCAGCAGAGGACACTCTGCAAATGAGCTAAGTTGCTCACACAGGCTTTTACAACACTCGTACCTATCCACTACAGAAGCAACCGATACTGCGAGGACAAGCGAAGAGGCGGAGCTCACAGAACCAATCGCAGCTGACGATGGCTGGGCACAGGACGGCAGCGCTTGGGATACAACCGAATCGTTTGAGCCGATCCAAGAAGTCAGTGAGACGGTTGAACAAGACACCTGGACGGGCGGGGACATCGCGCCGCTGAGTGAACTGCCAACAGTCGCGGATGCGGTAGAGCGTGAGAAGCAGTCGGCAGTACTTCATGGTGAGGTGGATGCAGGGGATGTGGGTGTAGCAGCTGAGAGTGGGGGTGTGAATGGGGGAGTGGCAGATCCTCAAGCGGATATAGTTGAAGTAGATAGCCTGGCTGTTGAAGGCTCAGACGGCATTGCTGGCACGCATGGAGACGATACGACGGGCCACGAACATGAAGAACATCACGAGGGTGTGCCTGGAGATGGGGACGCATTTGGCCAGAGTGAGAGTGAGCCTGTCATTGGAGTGGAGGTGAGCGATGGATTGGACGCGGTCGATGCGCAGCAAATGGAGGCTGTGCATGATACTGACCAATACCCCGAAGGAGAGCAACGTGATGGAAAGGACGAGGAGTATGAGACGTGCAATGAACAGAACACTTCCTCGCAGAATGGAGAGAGTTTGGAAGGCGTGCACTTGGAATTCCAGATCGAGGCCACAGGAGAGCTTGGTGAAACTATGGGGGCAGAGAAGCATGTTGCTGGGCAAGAAGGGCACGCTCAGGTAGAGGCAGAGGAAGAGTACGAAGAAGCAGAGCCCGTCGAATATACAGATGAGCTTGTAGGGGAACGAAGCCATCAGGATATCGAAGACAAGGGTCAGCATGTCGAGGGACACGGAGAAAATGAGGAAGGGCAAAAGCTGTACGCAGCAGAAAGTGCGAAGAATGTAGACGACCAGGAAGAGTACGGCCAGGATCAAGGTGATCTCACGGAGGAGCAAGGAGCATATCCAGTGGAGGGACAAGGTGACTACGCGGATGCGTACGATGAACGTAAGGGGAGTGAGGGGGGAGTATGCAGAAAAGCACGGTGAGCATGCAGAAGAGCAAGGTGAGTGTACAGAAGAACAAGGTGAATATGTGGGTGAGCACGGCGAGCATGCAGGAGAGCAAGGTGAGTATGCAGAAGAGCAAGGTGAGTATGCAGAAGAGCAAGGTGGGTATGCAGAAGAGCAAGGTGAGTCTGTAGAAGAGCAAGGTGAATATGCAGAAGCGCAAGGCGAGTACGCAGAAGAGCAAGGTGAATATGCAGAAGTGCAGGCGGAAGACATAGCGGAAGTGGGAGCCCAAGTAGATGGCGTAGAGAGTGTTCATTTCGCCGACAATGCGGCGCATGACCAATATGCTGAGGATGCCGGTACGGAATACACCGACGAAAGCTACCACGGGTATGTGGATGAACAGGGTCAGCGCAGTCACGTGGACAGCGAATGCGTTGGGTACGACGAGGGTCCCACCGCCTCGCTTGAGGTCCATGCAGCGGACAGTGTCGTGTCCAGCGGAGCTGATGGTAAGTGTATCGACGAAGAGTGTTGCCTTTTAGTTAGTACGTCTAGAACAGGTGAATCGCGCTCTGTTTGGAATTAGGCCATGTATGGCAATGTACCGTGCATGAGCACGAAGCTATGCGTGTATTCGTGCTGATGGATGGAAGTCATGACTGATCTCGTTGCCGTTCGTCTCTTACTAACGTATTGACCTTTTGATTCTTGACCTTTTGCAACAAGCTTTTCTTTTTCTTCCCCAAAAATGGAACGTATCATATTATCGTTAATCTGTTATTCATTCATTTCTAACCTGCAGCCACCGATCCGCGTGAGCAACAAGTGCTGCACCTGAGCATGGAGGTGGGTGAATTGCAAGACCAGAACCAGCAGTTGGAGGACACCAACGCACAGCTCATGGCCAAGATAAACGAGTTATCGGGCACTATATATGAGCTGCGAGAGAGCAACAACAGTCTGCAAACAGAGTACAACAAGGCAGAGAAGGCTCGAAAGCAGGCCGCTATGAGTGCAAGGTGCGTTAGTACCTGTCAAGTTGAATACATTTTATAACTCGCGGCAGAGTCATTGCTGAAATTGAGCCTCATTGAAGGTTGCACACGCACACACACATATATATATATATATATATATATATATATATATATGCGTGTGTGTCTGTGTCTTTGTCTGTGTGTGTGTGTATGTATATATATATATATATATATATATATGTGTGTGTGTGTGGTGTGTGTGGGTATAGTTTTGTTTTGTTTTGCATAGCTTTTGAACATGACCGTCCTTGATGGCTTTTACGAATGCACGACTAGACGATTGAGACCGTGTCATTATGTGTAGCATTGATTTGATGCGATGTCATGCAAGCTTCTCTTTTATGCGTGTACAAAACTTACAACCCCTTGCACGGTGGTGAACCAAACCCAGAATATCTCGCAAAAAGCAATAGCCGGTAGCTTGACCACTTATTTCATAGTTATATAGAATTAGCTTGACCACTTATCCCATAGTTATATAGAACCAGTGAATGAGTCTTCAGTCCCTTAAATCGCAAGTATTTGATCGGATCATCTTGATGACGCTTATGCTTGATGACAGGGGAACGGCCGAGTTGGAAGCACTGATGGCTGAGAAGGATGAAGAGATCGAGGGTCTGCTCGCAGAGGGCACTAAGCTTTCCCAGCAGATACATGTCAAGGATACGGCGATCAAGAAGCTGCGAGAGAAGAACAAAGAATTGGAAACTCACTTGGGTATGGTCTGTGCTTCACAGAAGCGGCCGTGCGGGATCTGAGGTGTCGTTTGTGTGTGCCCGTTTGCTAAGCTCTGCTAGTGCGATGTAGTGTGTGTGTTGTACCAATGCACTAGAAGTACGCGTGGCATGTCATGTGTATACTCGGATATACTTTATATGTTACAAAAAAAAGGATTCACCAATGTGTGAAGTGCCATGATCCGTCAACTGCACATTTGTTTAAAAGTGCTTGTGCGCCTTTCCCGACCGACAACAGGCAAATCACAGAAGTCCATGGACGAGAAAGACGCCTATCTGGCCAAGACTACACTGGAGAAGAACTCTGCCACCGAGCAACTAGCGGCCAGTGTTGCCAGGGCAAGCCAACTTGAGAAGGAGATGGGGCCCCTGAAGCACGAACTGCACACGGCCAAACAGAACTTAGAGAGTAGTGAGAGGATTATCCAGAACCTGAACGACAAAGTAGAGGCATTTAGGGTATGTTCTGGATGCTGCGGAAGTTCACATGTGCTGTTGACGTGACGCCTGGCTGGTGTTTGGCGCGCGCTTTGTATAAGGGATTCATTGACCACAGATACTGAAACCTCCAATGCATTATCGTGTGTAGGAGTGTGATATGCACATATGTGAAAATATGTATATGTGTATATGTAGCTCAATAGGCTGGACGTGTGCATATACCACGGCCAACCCAATCCAATCTGCAATGATCTATGCACATGATGATTTGAGGTATGACCCTAGTTCGTTGTATTCGATCGAAGCATACTTACTTTGTTTTATGACCTCGTGCCCCATGCACTTTCATAGATAGAGGTCGATAACGTCAGGCGGGAAGGCGAGGACCGGGTGCGCACCATTGAGGAGAAAGTGATGACGGAACAGATGGGCGTGAGTGAAGACGTGACCGCCAGGTACGAGAAGCAGATAGAGACGGGTAAAGAGGCCATCGAACTACTGCGGGCACGGATTGAAGCACTGGAATCAGCCCACAGCGCGAAGGAAGACGAATGGGAGGATGTACATAGACGTACCGTGATGGAGGCGGAGGAGCTCAGAGAGCAGTTGCAGGAGCAGGAGAGCCGAGTGGAGGACCTCACGAACGAGCTCGTGGTCAGTGCCGCGCCGTTGAATAAACAGGTGGGGTTCCATTCGATCAAATGATTTCTATGTGCTGTGAGGGTATACGATTCAGTGGATGAGGGGGTGTACTTGTGCTGGTTCGTTTATGCTGGACGTATATACATGGCACTTGATAAGGTAGTGTATGTGTCCCTGGCGCTTTTGAGGATAAGCATTTCTGTACATACATTCGTGGTGTTGGTGTTTTCTGACACCCATAAATGATGCCTACTACGCTTCCAGATTGAGTCCCTGCGCGCATCGCTGGCCGAGCACCAGGAGGAACTGCATATGGTTGAACGCAGCTATACTGAACGTCTTGGCGAAGCAGGTAATGATATAGAATGGCTCCCGAATTGGTGGTTTGTGATCTATATCACCTACACTACATGCTCATGTCGTTATCTTGTATTCCCACGCAGTTTCCTTCCTAGTTTTGTGACAGACGTAAGTATACGCGAAGCACCACAAAATAAAAAATTATTCGATTTTATCTTTTAATTCTATCGCGAGTCTTCTCACATGTCATGATTTCGTACCTACACGTTGTTTCTCTGAGAAAGACGCTACGCTAAGTGAAGCCATACATACGAGGATATCAAACTAGTGACGAGTATTCTGCGTGCAGTTATCTGAATCTCTGTCTTTGTTGTGACTTGATATATCCACTGGACTCTGATTTTGCTATAAATCCCTGACAGACGCGAAGCTCAGCGAAGCCATTCAAAACGAGGACAACTATGCGCGTCGGATGGACGAGGCCAGTGAGAACATGGCACACCTCACGAGCGTACTAACGGATGAGAGGGAGCAGCATGAGCTGAAGCTCAACAAAGCGGTTGCCAAGCAACGGGATCTGCAGAGCGAGCTCGATCTGGAGAAGGAACGTGCGAATGCTGAGATCACTCGGCTGGAAAATGAGAAACTCAAACAGGTGTCGCTATCAGAGCACCGTATGGAAGGTACTTGATCTTTCTCCCCCGTCTGTCCCGATTGTGGCCATCTCGTTAATAGCATTTTTGGTGTCACTATGTGCGTTTTGTTCTTTCTTTGGTCGATGTGTTCGTTCCGATATATGAATACGTATATAGACACAGTTATAAACTATGATGGATGACTGGGATGAGGTTTTTGACCATGAAGCATGATGGATGATATGAGACGATGAGTCATCATGTGTAGTAATGACTATGTTGCAGAGTCGTTGTCGCGCGTGGAAGAGCTTGAGAAACAGAACAGCGCGTGCACCGCACAGATTGGCGAATTGAAGACTGAGTTGGCGCAGATGGAAGAAGAGTTGCGCCACTATGCGAACAGGTGTGTATGCTGAGCACTGCGCGTAGAATTGCTCGCGAGCGAAAGACCTTCCGCCATGAGTCGTGTGAATGCTAATATCCGCGAGGGTCGTCGCTGCTGACAGTATATACTTGTTGCTCGGATTACTGTTGATTTAGTACTTGTGTGGTGTGCAGTGAATGTCATGCTGAGGATGAGATGATTTTATCGTCTTTCAGCCTCTGACCTGGGTGCTATTGCCGAGTGTACCAGTAATTAAGTCGTGAGTGTGTCTACTATTAGCTATACATTGTAGGTAACTCGGATGCTGCTTTCTGAGAGGTTGCTATTGCGGATCATGCCGGGTCTTCTGGCAGCTGTGAGTAAAACCTTCAATGGATACAGTCGACACCGCACGCATATACACAACGAAAGGCGAACCAACTGCTGTTGGTAGAACATATCCGAGATACACATTCCGTTGGCATGGTAACATAATCTCATACTCTGGTACACTTATCCCATTTGATCTCAGGAGGTCGCCTACAGCGAGTCCAAAGGAGCGCGCCCAATCGCTGCGACGAGAAATCAGTGCGGATGGTTCGCTTTTGTCTTCACCGTCGATTAGAGTACGTGCTACGATGCATGGCATCACTCTCTGGCTTATCTGTCGGAATCAAGATGTCTACTGCATACTTTGCTGCGATCATAAGTGTCTGCTGCATGGTATTAGTTTCTGTTTTGTATCTGCCGTAGAGATTGGTTCAAACCTATCTTCCATAGTTGGCTGCGATTGCGCCTCGTGGCATCCCGGTTATTCTCTTTATAGAGCCAGCATATGAATGACACACCTTCGCACTGTGTAGATCGACTGGCATTGGAGACACCAGTTGAGCGCCCGCGTGTGTGGGTGTCAATTGAACACACTTTACTTTAGTATCATGCCTCTCTGAGGACGTGTATATCTCTTCACATATGCGCATAGGATATTGGAATGCAGCAATGCCGTTCAACCACTTTTAATTTGCAAGTATGGGCGTGAGTGCGGGTCTGCTACCTAGTAAGGAACACTACTACTCTTGCACAAGTTAGATCTGCCATGGATAGACAAGTGCAACTCAAGCCATGGCGCAGTTCAAACTAAAAGTGCTGTATCCATAGAGTGACCGATTAACCCTCCTTTGTCTTTAACAAGTGGAAAATGGAGCCAGAGCTGCGTTTATTTCACATAACATTAGAGTGGCCAGGTCATACTGCAGGTGAGCATGTCGTATAATCGTTCAATTAAGTAAGTCAGTATCTTCTGCTATATAGCAGGTACACTCAACAGGGGACGAACTGGGGCGACTCAGTACAGACACACTCAGCAATTGGGAGCAGTTGAAAGGGGTGTGTATCAGATATGCCTCAATAACCTTGCATTTTGCTGCTGTTCCAATATCGACTGAACTTCATGCTGTATTTTAAATGTCTGTGGCGAGCGGAATATATCTCTCGCGTTTTCTTGCCATAGGCAATCGATCACCATACACACAACCTCCAATACCCCTGCAGGCGCCAACCTTGCCATCACATCTCTTCATGCGCTGTTCAGTCACAGCCCAGATCTTCCAATTGCGTCTGCAAGACTTGCACATCTCTCGTTAAACGCTTCGTTTTTACTGCAGCCATGTCACACAGTCTGCTATTCAATGCCTTCGCATGTGGTGTGTGTAGGTCACGCAGTATGCTTGTCAGTGTCTGCGCGTGGTTTGCTAGCAACTCGCACTCACTCGTTGGCACTTTACGTATGATATATACACACGTCCAGGCACTCCACCAGCGCGAGCGGGAAGTCGTCAGTTTACAGAGGCAAATACAGGAAGAGACCAATCTACGAGTGTCTATGGAAGGTGTGTCGATTGGCAGGGCTACGCGTTTGGTAATCTGTCGTCAATGTGTAGCGCAAGCTTAGTTTTAACACTATTTACACTAACGATTATGGATGGAATGTAATCACCAGATGTTTTAAATTAAATGGATACCGTATCAAATGTTGACCCTTTATCGTATTTCACAGAGGAAGTTACCGCACTCGTGGCCGAAATTGAAGAGCTGCAAGTATTCAAAGGTAAAGTGGATGAACTGCAGACGGCATATGAAGGTATTGCGCGCCTCACATGTGGGTTGCATCGTCCTTTCAGTTCGCACGCAATTGCTGCGTGTTGTATCTAGCCATTTTTGTGCATGATTGAGTTGAAAGTCATGATTCTTGAATAGCTTTGTCATAATCATACGCACGCCTGATCTCCATTTGAATTTGAAGTGTGCAAAGCGCTCTGTTACAGCTCGGATACACTGATCTCATGAGGGAGGCAATCTGTACTCAATAACTATTGGCGCGGTCTGTCGCTTGTTCTTTTCCTTCAGCCATGAATCAGAAATACGAGGTGATGCTCCAAATGTATGGGCAAAAGGCGGAAGAGGCCGAAGAAGCACGCTTGGATTTGCTAGATATTAAGGAAATGTACAAGGATCAAACAAATCACTTGATCATGCAAATCAGTGATCTGGAAACTAAGATTGAATCGGCACGATGACGGCGTTGTGTTCGAATTATGCAAGAGGAATGGTGTGACATGGAAGCTCAGCTATACCACTATGATCATGGCTGCTAGAAAACAGAAGATCGAACGTGACGGCACTCTTAGCAATAACATTTTGAGTATGCTATAATGTGAATCAAAAATGGTGGGATAAGGGAGCCCAGTTATACCGCTGTGGTCAATGCTGTTGAAGATCAGCAGATCGAACTGATGACACTCTTAGCAATAGCTATTGGCATCGCACTGTCCAGTGACAAGGACTGTCCCATGGCAAATACTGAGTGACGAACACGGGAAATGTTTCCAAACCGAGTGAATGCACACTTCGACCGATGCCGGCCCATGCGCACCACGGCCTGAGGTCTAGACGGGTTAGCCCATGGGGCAAACTTGGGTTGGCCGGAGTACGCACCTGTACATGCAACTTAAGAGCCCTGAATTTACTGTCGGCTGCAGCTCAGTTGTCCACTTAAGCATGCGACTGCTCGATGGCCTACCCAGAGCGAACTTGAAAGGTTAAATACTTCTAGATGTTATAGTTAGTAAGCTCAGGCCCAGCTTCGCGACCTGTGGCTCTTAGCGATGTAATCTAGCGCTCCTGTCTGCCAGCAGTCGAGCATGTACAAGACCTCACATCGCCATTATTTTGTATCCCTTGTGGCTTTGAGAAAGATCGGGCTAGAGTTCCAACACTTTGCAATTCTACTCGACACCCAAAGGCTCAAGTGAAGCCCAGAGAAGGTACCACGGGATACCGTAACCATAAAATGGCCATGAAACATGGTAAAGATATGCAAGCAAAGAGGCACGAATCGCAACTGTTCGAGAACACATAGGCACAAGTCAAAGTATACACAGTACCTAGCGTAGTAGGTACAAAGACATAGCGATACACGCTTACTAGTACATTTAGTCAGTGATGCTCTTTTCGATCTATTTTGGCTGGGATAAACATTAAACTATGAGGATATAAACTATGGTCTTTTAAACATGCATCTCTTCGCCCTCGTAGTTCAGGATGGTATGGTATAACGTCTAATGCATTGTATAACCACTGATTCAATGCTCAAGCTGGACCAAAATACGCGCAGTGGTAAATATTCTTCTTATTTGAGCTGCTCTCCAACGGTCACGACTCGCTCTTCTCTGATCATTGTATACTATCACAATTCAAATTCAGACGGTTTTCATGCAGTTTCCTCACAACATTTGTCGAGCTTTATCTATTTGAACATTGATCCTTATTTGCAGTGGAATGGCTATCTATTTAGGCTAATCATGCTCAACAAATAAATAAATAATGCAGAATTATAAATGTGAGGATGATGTTTTATTGGAGTATATATTATACATGCCGAGTGACTACCATCGCTCCGAATGTCCACCTTTCAAGGGACAAGCCCAATTAAACTCGGGCCTTGGCAAGAACTAGACCCTCATCTATAGTATCGTTCACACATCCAGAGACAGCCTCGGCTGTGGGGTAGATGATAGCGTCGTCGTTTAATATTAAATTTAGGTGATGCGCTTTGAATGCTATTGCCAACTCCCATATTTATACTAAATAGTTTTTTGCCATATCGGCGCCTTTTTCAGATAAATTTCTATTACGGGACTCTTGAACGAGCACGTCGCACTACGGTAGCGTGCAGAACGGATGCTTTCATTATTAGAACGCCACATCTCTCTAAACTACTGATGAAGTCTGAAGCAACTGTTGAAAGATTGTCGAAGAAAGTCCGTCGTTGGGGAATCTATTGAGACTTTTACTCTCCTCTGACTGTCGCCTTTTTTTTTTGGCAACGTTTATATAAGAATACGATTTGGTCATGCATACCGTGACCGTTGGCGTACGCCGTGTACATTTGACATTACTTTTTCAGGTTTCAAGCTATTTCTCTACTTGTTTTTTTTTATGTATTCAGTATGTATCTGGTATATTTTTTATATAATTACTTTCTTTTTTAAATCTAGAGGGCTATGGAAAAAAAATGAAATTTGTACATAACTGTTAGACTGTCAATTATTTCTAAAAATGAAACCAAAATCACAAATAATTCTAATAAATAATCGCCTTTTTTGTTAAACTTTTACTCTTTACTCTAGATTGACATTTGTTTTTTTTATTCAATTTTTTTCAGTGAATATGTACATATGTACGTACTAATTTATTTATTTTAACAAATAGCCTACATAAATACATATGTACATACCGAAGAGCGAAGGCCCGAATGCCGATTGCAGAAGCCCGAAGCGGCGAAGGCCCGAAGCCCTGGTGTATAGGAATGTCTTTATACGGCACGATTTACAATAAAACTATTAAATAACCACCTCATGCCCAGTTTCCCACCAGTCTCATACTTGTACTTTTTCGAGTTTACTTTGCTTCTTTTAAAAAAAGATGTAATTAGCGTGATTTTAGCCCATTTATTGCACTTGTTGTATTAGTTCTTTGTCGTGCTCAGAGAGATCGACGTATGTTAGACACGAATAATGTCAACTGTAAAAACAATAGCTAAGACAGAGGACGCCTATATACATGTGTCTAACTGCTAACATATGTCAAGCCCTTAAGACCGACAAGGACCTAACATAATTGCAACAAATGGGTTGTATCCGCGCTACAATATCTAACATTTAAGTCTAACATACGCATACGTCGACCTCTTCTCTGAGGCCGACAAAGAACTAATACAACAAGTGCAATAAATGGGCTAAAATCATGCTATTTACATCTTACAAGCAAAGTATGCTCGAAAAAGTACAAGTATGAGACTGGTAGGAAACTGGGCCTGAGGTGGTTAATAGTTTATTGTCACCAGAGACTAAATAGAGTGGAGTGAGAGCCCGAAGTTTCAAGATTGAAATCTTTGAAGTTTGAATTCGCCGGAGATGTGAATACATAGAGCAATGATAATTTAAATCTTCACTAGTGGAGCAATATAATTGAGAAAAGAGCATGCGATAATATATATATATATATATGCCGGCCTGCAGCCGCCAGGCGCCCTCACAACTTCTATTTTAGTCCAAAGTTGAAAAATCCAGATTCTAGAAGTCTAACGATTGTCGGAAACGAGTCCGTTGTTGGGGATCCATTGAGTTTGCTACAATTCCAATATGTTTATTTCCTGAAATTCACTCAAAGGATATATTGGAAAATACTTGAGCATGATCATATGATGCCGTATGCTCATTGCGTACTGGTGGCTTATTTAGGGTTTAGCTCTTTTACTAATTTTGGGCATCAAAAATTCGAAAGTTGTTGCATTGCTACTTGCAACTATATACGTTGTAATTTGTCGGTAGTGTGTAGTAGTAAAATTATAATTCTGCGCAGAGTTGCAAAGTTGCTGGCTGTTGCAGTTCTATGTGTTTGAGAAATGAACGCGAACCATCTACTAATGTGCGACTGGCTCAGTCAGGAATTACACGAGAGAGATTTGAAATATTAATCACCAAAGGTGCCGATATGGCAAAAGACTATTTAGTATAAATATGGGAGTTGGCAATAGTATACACATAACATAACAATTCAAAGCGCATCACCTAAATTTAATATTAACATGTTTTCCCATGCTTTACTTTCTGCGGCGGTTGTTGCTATGGTGTCTGCTAGCAGCATTGCTCCCCGTCAAGCACTCATCAGTGTAATGGCCCTTAAACTAATCGAGAGCATCAAGAAGACACTTGTTGCTAGGGTGCATTGAGTCTACATTGGCTACCGAGGGTAATCTTCTATGGGATAACATCCAGGTATATGTTCCCAATAGCGCAGTAATTGATGCTGGTATCACCGAGCTCACTATCGACGTCGAGGAATGTGTTGCGAACAGCATCACTAGTGCTGAATTGGCCGAGTGCAATGCAGCTCAAACTGTGGAGAATACTGTTTCCAGCGATATCGTTAATGATTTTGTTTTCCCCATGATAGCTTGCGATGACGCTGTCAACTACCCCACTGCCGAGGATGTTTCTGCATGTGGGAACGATACCATCGATGAGGGTTTAGTCCTTGCCAAGGCCAGAGTGTAGTTGGGGGTTTCTCTTGAAAGGTGAACATTCGGTTAAGTTAAATAAAGTTCTAATAGTTCTATATTGATTCTATATGGTGCAATTTTTTACTCAAGTCACTTACTTGCTACATTAGATACTTAGATACGAATCATTGAATCATCACTACTCCAACGATGGGTCCATGCGTTTGAAGGGTAACCCCTGACTTCATAATAGCCATTCAATTTACATTGTACATACCAGTAACAGATTGCGTTGTATGTTCTCTCGCAGAAATTACATTTCAAATCACAGCGTGAGTGGTGGTATGAGATGTCGGTAAAACTATGGCCTCGTATACTAGCTACAAGCGATTTGGCTTAAGATAGAGTCGGCCATAATATCGCCTCACGAGATTTGAGTGCAATCGCGGTGGTGTCGTCCTGTGCTATGCGAGTCAATTAGCCGCCAAATTCTAGGTGATCCTTGCAATGGCTGATTTTCAAGACATGAGTGTAATTAGGCTTGCCATAAGTGTTTGAACATAGCCTTCTGGTTTTGATGGTAAAGTCGCACTGTACAAACAGCTTCAAACAATACACGCCAAATCCAAGTAGAGACTTATTGTAAATATTTCAGGTGTTGCACCACCAAGTTTATTTACCAAAGCTACAATCGCACAGCACAGACGTAGTGACAGATTAGCATATGTCCAAAATTTCTGTACTAAGTCTAGAAAACGGCCAGACTGGCTACCGACGATACATATTGGCCAACAATTGCAAGATGCTCTCCAATGCAATAGATGACCTAGCTTCGAAATCAAACAAACATCGAATCCCATCTCATTGAAATCCAACAAATACCATGAAGAAACCATAGAAGTGCACACATGACCTTCTACATACAGGCAGTGATCGAGCCTTGCGAGTGATTGGATATCCCATCGTATAGCCGAAATTGTCATTGGCTCCAACTACTTTATCTTGCTCGAGGTAAGTAATAGCTCGTGATAAGATTAACTTTGACTTTGACGGTTGCATGATTGGTTTATGTGAGTACCACTGATTCTCAATACTGTCGTTTATCATACTTCTAATAGGCCTGATACAGATGTTTCAACGTTATTCACACCGCACATATGATAATGACTCATTTCTAAATTCATATTATTTTCTGTGTATGTACACCTTCATCACCGCATACGCTAAAAGATAACTCGCCTGAAACAATGGACACATCTTCATCTGTGCTATCTGCCGTTGCGATTTTTCAGCCTGGCACGAAACCCTCATCATGACACGCCATGTCAGTTTCGACGAATACACGACACTTTCATAGTCGGATATCGCGTTTATATACCAACTTACACAGACAGCCACACGATTTCTGCCCTCCCTACATCCACTTCGCCGTATTTTCAAATGTATAGGATTGTAACCTTCACTAAAAGTACAAGCAGTTACCTCTCTTTGCAATATATCATGTATACCTTCGTGCACTCGGCACAATGCGCCACCATATCGTGTCCAGCCAGCTCGACCGTGTTTACAAAACACATGTCGTCGGCGGTGTTCACGGCCACATAACAAACTTAACACTCCACCGTCATCTAAACTACATTCTTCTGAGGGCGCGTGTATCCGCATTAATTAAATTATTGAGCACTCGCATCTCCGCGTACACTATTTTAAATCTCTAAAAATCCCCGTTCTACCAATTCAAAAGCCGTTGTTGGCTTCCCGCTCCTCTTGCACAACTAACATCTCCACGATCAGGCTGCCTCTGCTTCTTTTGCCGTCATAGCCTCGGCCGCAGCCTTCTGCTTAGCAAACCTCTGCGGACTGCAATCGTCCAAGTAAAAGTCGATCTCGTCTCGCTTCGCCTTTGTCTCTACACTCTCTGTATCGGTACCATGCACAGGTAGATTATCTACGTGCACGCGCGTGATACTTTCGGCCAATAGTCTGCCGGATGCTAGACCCCTCATGAAGCCCGACCCCGTCAGCACAAAAGCCTTGCCAGTGTCATCCAATGCACCACAGATTATTTTCTGGTCCGGTGTGAAGGGCATCACACCTGACCACGAACCAAGCATAGGCACACCTTTGAGCTGAGGGAACAGTCGTGTCACTGTGTTATAGTTGTCCTCGATGCCATCTTCTAGCACTATCCCGTCCAGGTTGGCCTGCACGCGATCGCCCCCGAATTTGGCCACACCATTCGCCAGCTGCACGCCGTAGAGGTGGCTAGTGATGCGTTTGTACGGTGCTGTATTCTCCCGGGTGGCCTGGTGTTTGACCTTGTTCTTGCGCCAGTACGTCACTCCCTCGAGACCGTAGACATTGTTATTGAGCTTGAAGTCCGGGTGCGAAATGGCAAACATCTGCCCGTGCATGGCCTTGACGGGCACATCACACCCAATCATCGCCGCATGCTCTTTCGCTTTCCATCCCGTGCAGATCACCACCACATCCGCGTCCAATTGCTCTCCATTCTCGCACGTCACGCGGTAGTTCATGCTACTGTCCTCTACAGGCGCAATGTCTGTCACTGCATGATCTAGCAACAGTCTGACCCCATTCGCCTGAGCTCTCTTTGCGAAGGCATCACATACCATATACGGATCCACGGTTGCACCCCTGGGATGGTACACAATAGCCTTCAACTGCTCGGGAGATATGGCCGGCTCTATCTCTGCCATACGAGCCTTATCCGTGACTATCTCCGCACCCCGTACCTTCCCATCCGCACCAAATATCGCACGTGCACCCTCGAGTTGTTCATCGGTTTCTACCAATCCAATGGTACCCTTATCCGTGAACTCCACATCACCCCATTCCGCCTGCATTGTCTTGAAAAACAAGTACGCCTCCTCGCCCAGCCACTGTGTAAGACCCATGGGAGGTTTGGTTAACCCCACCTGACTCACATTGACATCAATAGCGTCATTGGGTTTCTCCTCAATCTCTGTTTTCTCGAGCAACGGACCAAGCCACATAATCGCCGAACTCCTCAGTGCAGTCCCTCCCACAATCGGATCGTGCTCGAGCAGCGCAACATCCCACTCGTCTGAGAATGTCTTGTTCTGCGACAGGAAATACGCTGCCGACGCCCCACATATACCTCCGCCTACTATAACCAGTCGCTTCTTCTGTGTCTTAGCCTTCTCCTCAATGATCTCTTCGATATCGGTCTTTATCTTCACCGGCGTGTACGCACCCAGAATCAGACGCCCTACCGCTAACCCCGGGCGCATGGCCTGTGCCTGTGAGGAATGCTTCATCGCATGGTACTCTGCGGACACATCCTTTCCACCAAAGGATAGAAGGACAGCTTGGCCACCTGGATGTTGGCTTAACAGCGACGTGACATCGTAAATAACACCGTCTATAATAATCCAGCAATCGTCTTTATTCGCGTGCTCGCGCACTTCATCCATTGTGAACGGCTCTAACTCGTCGATCTCCTCGGGTGTGAGTTCATGTATGCCCGCTCCTTCCTTACTCGCATCTGCTTCTGTAGCACCACTAAGAATTCCCTCCTGTTTTGCCACCGGGTATGTTGTGCTTGAATATACATACGTCGCCAGACACGCACCCGTTACAGCACTAATACCCCTCAATGCCAATCTCTGTGAACGCACATGTGTGTGTGTATGCTGTGAAGTGGCGCTTGCAAACCCTCCGGCGGCATATCTCATGGATGTGCGCCGAGCGGCGCTTGTCATCGTGCTCCTCGACAGACAGGATTGTATATGCCTCGAAAACATCTTGAACCCCCCTCTGTGGATTGTATAGTATAAATATCCAATGCACGTTCTCGAATGACTGGAGTTGTGGCAAAGGTTCAAATGATGAATCTACGTGAACTGTCGTCTACTTATTGCGAGAAATATGTAATTTGACGCCTTTCTAGCCTCGTGTGCCATTCACCCAGCGCTACACACAACGGCTTATTTATGTGCAAACTAATACTACAACTGACACAGCTCATCCTACAG
>LUCW03001575.1:40000-45000 GCA_001586965.3 Sphaeroforma sirkka | reverse complement strand
TTGAAATACTTTCGACGAAGTCCAACATTTTCTACACAATAGCACAAGAATATCCTGATAATAAAATATATAAATCGTCGCCCTCGACTATAGTATACACAAAAATCATCTTTGACATACACACGTACACAATAGGTATATAGCCGCATTTTATCGAGGTGTGTTTAAAAACAAAACCAATCTTAAATAGCCGCAACCAGGTATATCTTGTGGACAAGTATGCGCACCAAGCACAACAAAGTAAGTAGTCGGCTATCTGTACCAATGAGCATCACTATTCAATATTAAAAGTAAAGGCAAAACAGTCCAGCCAACAACCCCGGAGAAGCATACGCAACCCGCTATCAAACGTACCGAAGAGGCGAAGGCGATGCCACCTCCGACAAATTCCCATTCGAGCTGCTGACTATCCTTGAACCGCTTTTCGACCTGTGCAACTGGCTCACAGGCCCTGCAACTCCCAACTGATTCGTATCGCCCACGATCGCGCTGGCCGTAGCATTGGCATCGATCCCCATCGCACCCACAACAGTTATCTCATTCGTATTAGCGCCGGCTGTACCTGGGACTCGGTTAGCTGCGCCCCGCTGTTGGGCTGCGTGTAGTGCAGCAGATATGGTGGTGGTGTTGGATGTGGTGGTGTTGGATGTGGTGGTGTTGGTGGCACTCTGGTCGGACAGTGAGTTGACAACCTCTGCAACGGAGAAGTCTTCGATCGAGAAGCCGAAATCCTGAATGTGTAGAGACGGATGGCGTATTAGACCCGAATAGCTAGTTATACATGTTATACATCCGCATTGCAAACGGCTTCATTCTAATCCGCAGGACTAGTCATGTGAGGCTAACAACCGCATGCATGTACTAATCTACTAGCATATGCAGCAGCCATTCACGAGTTATCTTTCAGGCTTCAGTAACGGTAGAGCTACAAGGTCACGACTGCACGAAAACATCACACTGTGCCGCTCGGAAAGTCAACTTTCTCCCAAAACTCGCAGGATGCGTATCAACCCCATAAGTTGGCGTCCACAGTGCTGTTTTCTTTTGTGGAATTGCTTTTGCATTGCTTTTGCATTGCTTTTGCATTGATTTTGCATTGCCTTTGCATTGCTTTGCATTGCCTTTGCATTGCTTTGCATTGCTTTTGCATTGCTTTTGCATACCTGAACAATGTTTTCGGCCAGAGAATGATCGACCATATCGTCCACACTATCCAGACCAAATTTGTTGCCCATGCCTTGTATTGCCCGTGCCGCCGAATTGACTCCGCCCTGTACTTCCACTGCGCTGACTGGCAATGCTGTGACGACTGATGTGGGCGTCGTGGCGCCGGCTGTAGCCGATGAAACAAAGATAAACACGCCGGTGAGATATATAGGTGAGCACGCACTTTGATAGAGAAACGATTACAGCCATAGTAGGTAATTAACACTTTTAACCCATCCAAACTCGGTCTACAAAGCTTCGTCCATACGAACGAATGGTCTTCGAGTGGAGATGCTTGATATGGCAAGATATTTGATTGTGATGTTAGTTGGCAATACAAATGGATTGTACCAGCTCGTGTCACAGAAAGTGAACGGATCACGCCCCACTCAGATGAATCGGAAATATCGCATAGACAAATGTTGTATATAGTGAGGCGGACACTGTATAGAAGATCTCCGATGGCGGGTAGATACTGACCACAACTTCATACGCCATATGTGTATACAAATCAGGTAAGATCAATGAAATGAATAATTAGTTTTGTAGAATACTTATAATAATCGAACTAGCAATGAACTTATAAAAAACGGAGTAGCAGTATACCTTACAAAAACGGACTAGTAGCGTATTCTTGAAAGAGAGTATTAGTAATATACTGAAAAATTGGACTAGTAGTATTCGTGAAAGAACGTAATAGTAGTGAGCTGCAAACAAACGGAGTAGTAGTATTCTTGAAAGAGCGTATTAGTAGTATACCGAAAATAAGCGGACTAGTAGTATTGTTGGAAGAGCGTATTAGTAGTATACTGAAAAGTATACTGAAAACAAACGGACTAGTAGTATTGTTGAAAGAATGTATTAGTAGTATACTGAAAAGTATACTAAAAACAAACGGACTAGTAGTATTCTTGAAAGAACGTATTAGTAGTATACTGAAAACAACCGGACTAGAAGTAATCTTGAAAGAAAGTAATAGTAGTATACTGAAAACAAACGGACTAGTAGTATTCTTGAAAGAACGTATTAGTAGTATACTAAAAAGGACGGACTAATAGCATTCTTAAAAGAACGTATTGGTAGTATACTGAAAAGCGGACTAGTAGTATTCTTGAAAGAACGTATTAGTAGTATACTGAAAACAAGCGGACTAGTAGTATTGCTGGAAGAACGTATTAGTAGTATACTGAAAAGTATACTGAAAACAACCGGACTGGTAGTGTACTTAGATGATTACATACGCACATACCGACATTCAACGAATCTGTGTCATCGTCATTTGTGATTTCTACATCGTCAATATTTGAGATGCGAGTTGCGGGCTCATCGGAAGTAATGTCAATTGGCTGGTTCTGATACATCTTGAATAAGGTGCTGTGGAAATAAGCGGGGGTATGGGGTCGTGTGAGTGGTTAAAGAATCTGTGTAATTGAAGTATACCTATAGCCCAGTATGCAAGTAATAGTAGATCCGATAGCACATCTTGCGGATGATGAAGAACGAACACTTGCGCTGAAAATCGCGTAACTTAACGTACTCGGCGATTCGTTCTAAGCGCCCAGGCGCACATTCAGCAGCCCGCCCTAGCCTGGTACAGATGCCATACACACACAGGCTGGTGAGAAGGAGCATATGTATACACATGTGCAAACGCAGAAGACACAAACGAACATAACTTGAATTGAACGTGCGGGGAAGTGAAATGCACGCGCTAACAATGAGGTGCATTGTACCACACCGGTCGAGGCGACACGCACATAGCTTCTGAAACACCATCGCTCGCATGATGAATCAAATTCTGCCTTGCATTTGTGGACGGCCACCATCGAAGCCCACACTTATCGTCGCTAAAACGCAATGCAACACGCTCTCAAAACGTGTATTCTGAACATGTGTACATGCGCAAGCACATACACTACATACTCGTAGTCACGCTCCGAACCGTATGCACAATCATCCATACCTCAGGATTTGCCTATGCCCTTTGTTCTTAGGTCCCCGGCACATATCATCGGCAACCTGAGAGATGTCCACAAACAGCTTGTGCAGAACTTCTGGTTTCGCTGTGACTGGACCTACATCGGCTCTCTTTGCACTCATGTCGCCTTTTGGTGCGTCGTCTACACCCTCTACCAAGTAGATCTCTAGCTTTTGGATGTCGCCGGGGGCCAGGGCAACCATCCGCTCGGATATCGACTTGAGCAAAGTGCCTGGGAAGACCCATGAAATGATTGTTAATTAGTTTGTATATGCTGAGTGTATTGAATAGACCATTATAAAACCATCTGAACAACAAATAAAGCCTAGTCATGGAACATACCTGAATCAGCCATCTATTTATGGACAAATCTCTGAACAGTCAGTCATCTATTTATAGACAAATCTCTAAACAACATATGAAGCCTAGTCATGGGTCATACCTGAATCAGCCATCCATTTATAGTTTACCAATTCTTCAGAATTCTGCATTAACCCAGTAAGCACTCCTAAGCGCGGGATTGCTTGCATGACCATCGGCTCGTAGTCGTCTATGTCCGTCTGGATAGGGATTCGAGCGTAAATGCGATATGAACGTGTGAGCAATTGGCCGAAGGAATATAAGATACTTGCGCAGTACAATTGCAATGACGTAAATAAAGATGGATACGATCGAAGGCGTCAAACCTTTGTAAGTGGTGTGCAAGATAACACTGTACAAAGAAGTGCTGCATAGTAACCCCGAGCACGTTTTACCGCACTCAACAATTTTTGGTCCAATGCCGATTATAATTCCAATTCCGACCTCAACGGAAGCGCAATACACCTATCACGCATTGAACCATAGATCTACACACGGACGCAGGAAGGCAGTTACACGCAACTTCACAATATGACACGACAAGCTGGCGGCAGGTGTGTGTGCTAGATCACTCCGGTGCACAACTTGTACCTGTGTGATGTATTTCTTCCTTAAACCGAGCAGCACGCCTTCGCTGAACAGGATGGTGATCTCCTGTCGCGTTTCAAAGTCCTCGTTGCCGCGACAGGGCACAACCGCCTGTAACGCGAGGAAGGAAGGTTTTGGTAGGGGTTATTCTAGTAGTTGCATGTCAGGATTCGAAATGTATATATATATATATATATATATATATATATATATATATATATATATATATATATATATATATTGATGATCGTGCATACTGGTAACGACGAGCGAAATGCTGCGCAGATCCGGCGCTGTCGACAAACTCCGGGACTCTACCTACAGTTAGTAATTTCATATCTTAACTATATACGATTTACTCTCGACTGATTGTCTTCAGCTTCGCATAGAAAAGTGTGACCTCCACGCCTACATATGCCTGACAAGTGCTGGCACACACAACTGTCCCAACGCAATCTACAGCCGACAAGACTCAAGTGCTACAGACGGAGAATAAAATGTCACTCCTTACCTGTACATATAAATTCTCGAAAGCAGTCCATGCGATGTCAAACTGCCTTAAGGCCGCCAATACAGCCGGTGTATATACAGTGGGATTTTTCTTCGCCTGTAGTGAGTTGTGCATTCGAAATGTAGGAAATATGAATTTATATGCTTCACATTGAGCTCACTCTGGCGTACTAATCAGTAGGGTGAACGCACCGATGCCCAACCATGACAAGCCTTTCACGCGATATATATCACTTCGTAACATCCCTTCTCTCTCTTGTGTTTAGTTAGTCGATAGACACTTCGCTATCTGAGGACAGAGATCTAAAGACAAAAGATTCCAAAAGGAGATCACACCAGAACCTACGCCGGTCGCCCC
>LUCW03001575.1:30000-35000 GCA_001586965.3 Sphaeroforma sirkka | reverse complement strand
TATATATATATATGTATACGCATATATATGCATATATATATATGTACGTATAGCATACGGCGTGCGCGTGTCCGCGCGTGTCTGTCCGTGCGTGCGTCTGTCGTGTGTGCGCGTGCGTCGCGTGTCCGCGCGCGTGCGTCTGTGTGCGTGCGTGCGTCCGTGCGCGCGTGCGCGTGCGTGCGTGCGTGCGTGCGTATGTTGCAGGTGCGCATTGTGTTGTATGAATTGATTATATATATGATATATATATATTATATATATATGTAAACACGAATATAAATATAATATATATATTATATATGTATGTGTCTGTCCTGTGTCCGTGTGTATGTGTATGGTTGTGGTTGATTATATTATATATATATATATATTATATTATTATATATTATTATATATATATATATATATATATATACATACATGTGATATATATATATTACATATGTATATGTATATATGTATCCAATATATGTACGCATGTCCATATCCAAACATATATATATTATTATTATATATATAATATACGTATATTATATGTATATCTATCAATAACGTGTTGTATATGTATACATATGCATGTATGTTATTATTATATACAACATCATTGTGATTACACATGTTATATATATATATATACATATATATGTATATATATATGATATACTATATATATACATATGCATGTATGTATGTATGTATAAAACATATATATATATATGAATGAATGAAAACAAATACATATATACATAAAAGATTATATATATGGATATGGATATGATTATGGGTATATATTTGGATATACATAGCATACATATGCATATGCATATACGTTTACATACGGATATGGATATAAATAATTATAGATATGTAATACATGACATACATGACGTGCGTGCGTGCGTGATGATGATGATGATGATGTTGATGTTGATTATTGAACATATGTATTATTATATGGATATATATGTATGTATATATATATATATATATTATTATTATTATTGATATGTATATATGTATGTATTATCCACCATACAACATATACATTACATACATATATGTATATATATTATTATATATATATTATTATATATTATATATATATATATATATATATTATATATATATGTATGTATATGTTTGTGATGCGTGCATGTGTGTGTCCTGTGTCCGTGTATTGTATATTATATATATATATATTGATGATATCTTGTGTGTGTGTGTGTGTGTGATGTGTGTGTCCAGGTCTGTATTATTATTATACATATATATATGTGTATGTATGTATGTATGTATATATATATATATATATATATATATATTCATGTATATATATAAATATATATATATATTTCATGTATATATTTTTTACTTATTCATGTATATATATATATATATATATTCATATATATTCATATATGTATGTGTGTATGTATGTATGTATGTAAGAATAAATGTATGTATGTCTATATATATTGTGTTCAATCGGTGCCTATATGCGTTTGGGTCAAATGGATAGTGACTAATACCCATACAGTTCCAAAGTACGGCGAAAGGATAGCTATCATAATAAACACATGTTCTTGCAATTATTACATCAGCACAGAGGGAACATTTGAGTTGTTTTGTGACCCGATAAACACAAATTAAATTTATATGCTTATGCTTCCTTCGGAACTTTTATCATGGGGCTTGCTTGTACACGAGGTACAAACCGGTGGCGTGCTGTTGGACTCGCCCAAACACTGTGAGGCCATGAACAGGTTGGTCCGGATGTTCATTGTGCGTGCACAACACGTGAATAAGAACTCACGGCAACTAAATCAGATGTGCAAATCAGATGTGCTGTAGGAGTAGGAAGATAAAGGCTTTCCTGGTGGATGAACGTTTTAAGTGTCAAGTTGGAGTTTCTGGTCGCTATACTGAGATGAGCAAACTCGCGGGTCCAGACACACGATTCCAAGCGCACTACCAAAACCTCCACTAGATGGACATTAGGCATAGCGCTACGAGAGGAACGTCACTTGAATCTTTTTTTTTAAGGTACAGAAATGAACCGGAGTGATAGGGACAGATCTCCGAAGAAACTTGAGCGTGACCTCCTCATCAGGAACTTTTGAAGGCTGTCGTGCATTTGCGACTAGAACTGTGCTATTTTGACACTCTTCCTGCCAATAGCTATTGCAATAGCTATTGACCATCAGACCTTTGTGCGAATCAGATCAGGCCTATCAAACTCGAGTAGATGGTATATTTCAACCGCGAAGAGTATAAATCATCTCTAAATAATGTGGAAGATAATGCCTGGGTAGATCAAATAAATACTTGAAGTGTGTATAAGTTCAAGGGGATGTACAGTTCTCCAGGCAAACTGGGCCTCGTTCTGTAGCCCATTCCAGATCATACTATTCCGCTCACTGATGCAGGGTGCCGATTTCTCTTAATCAAAAGATCAATTTTGAATAACGCAATCCTCTTGAGCGAACCTGAGATGCAATTAGATGCATGAAAGTGGTGTGCTATTCTTCGATACATACTAGGATTAACAGAATCTCCAACTTGTTTATTACCTTGGAATCATTGAGCACAGTTTGGTCTTTCTCACATTATAGTCGCGCAACACACACAACTCGCTTACACAGTTTATCTGGCGACTAGATGCATGAAAGTGGTTTGCTATTCTTCGATACACACTAGGATTAACAGAATCCCCAGGTTATTTATTACGTTGTCATCATTGGGCACCGTTTGGTCTTTTCCACTATATAGTCGTGCAACACACACAACTCACTTGGTATTGTTACACAGTTTATCTGGCGAATATCTGTCTGCAAGGGTGCACAGACATATAACTACCCGTTCAGCTCGAACCAAGCTTATTCAGACATCGAACTCCTTGTTCCTCGTATTCAGCTTTAGAGATCCAGAACTCGGGCTATAGGTGATATACGGGTGTATAGTTGTGAGTAGCGTGACAAGCAAAAGCAGTTCGTAATCTGAGCGCTGAACGAACGCAAATACACAGGTTGCGGATGCAGCAATATACAATTGCACACATAAAAACGCAAACGACCAATATCCCGAGGATATTCTATAAAGTAATTCGATATAACTGCAGGCGATGGCAATTGGAAAACAATCAACAAAGATGGCAGACTACAAAATGGTCCAATATCACCTACAAATACGCTTCGAAACCCAAATTCAAAAGCTGGAGTTGATCGACGACTTACCGTGTCTTTCATGATATCTGCGAGCACAGCTCCACCCAAGAATACCATGTGCTTCCGTCTTGGAGGATCTTCGATTCTTACTTTGAAGTTCTGTAGGTTTTGAAATCAAGCACGAATTTCAGAATTGGCATATAAAGCTAGCAATATTCCGTTATTGCAGGCGGAAATATACCGTCGAGCGGTCGATACGGTATCTAGACAGGCGAACATGGAAGAAACCTTAACCCTCACAGAGATGAATCTTTGAATTTGTGGGCATGTACACACATTCTAGTGATAAAATATGAACGATAACGCATCTGGATCTCGCCCCTCGATTATCATTTTCTAAACGCCCATCATTTCGCTTTGCAATCGAGCATTCGAATATGGCATCAAGACTGGTGTAACAGCAGACTCTTGTCGCCGATCAGCTGCAATCGGCTTCGTGGCCAGAAAAACGGTGAGACCACTATCTTGTACTTGATTCAGGCGTTCCTTATATACTGAGGCGAATAATACCCAAAAAATTGAGCAAGCTTCCTCTACACACCTTGAGACGACTCGTGTCGCCTTTGAGCACACCACCCAGGTACAACTGCTTAATCTCCCTCTCCAAACGACTAGGCAGTCCCGGGTACATCGTAGACCCACCAGACAGTACAATGTGTTTGTAGAACTCGGACCGGGTATCAATATCAGCCGACTGAATGGTGCTGTACAGCATCTCAGCGATGCCCTGGCTTTCCACATTAATGAGGTGAGGTTGAAATAGAGCCTCGGGCGCGGAGAAGCGCTCCTCGCCAATCTTAACCACGCGACCGTCGGGCAGCTCAAAGGACTCTGTGAGTACAGTGGTCTCGTCTGCAAGCTTTTTCTCTTGGTCTACGTCGTAGCTGCGTGGATGTGGGACGGTAGGTGAGAGCAGATACATGGACGAGATACTGAGACGTGAATACAAGATTGATAGCAATACAACAGGCTTGTGATGGCCTATGTGCCAGTCGGAGTTTAATTAACCGTGCGCAAAAAAAGAGTTGAGAAATCTATAAACAACTAAATATTCCTGACAGACAGTCTTAAACCCCCCGCCTCGGGCAACTAATCCCGCTCTGTGCTAATTCCTGTACACAAGCATCCTGAAAACGTACATTTGCAGTATGCAAGTATGTATCTAACCTTTCACAAACTGTACAAATCCCTAAAATGTCCCTTCCCGCGCTTGACAATAAAAAAACAACACATTTCTGATGCACTTGATATACATATACCTGCGTAGGCCGGGATATACACAATTAACTACGAAAACATGTGCAGGACAGCTCACATATTTTCACTTGCCACTTGCGTCGCACATACACTCCCTTGAATCACGTGCAGCCTACACACCAGAACAACCGTGGTGGTGATCTGCAAACCGCTATCACTTTCTAACAGGTTCAGCGGGTAAAATACTAAGAAGCGGTAGCAGCCTTGTCAAATACTGAGCTCTCGATACTTACGCAACATAACAGTGCTTCTCCTTCAATTGTCGTACAGTCTCGAAGTCCGCAGTCTGATTAAACGCATAACCCCGCATTAACATCAGCTTGATGAGATACCGGGTAATGTCCCGTCCCGCGATATCCAGACGCCTAGTTATGTGGGGCAGTACAAATCCTTCGTATACCGGTACAATGTGGGTAACGCCATCTCCACTGTCCACCACCACTCCAGTTCGGAGCCCTTGGGCGTACAGTGTAAGTACAGCCTGAATAGCAACAGGGTGGAAAATGGTTCATATTTAAA
>LUCW03001575.1:0-22500 GCA_001586965.3 Sphaeroforma sirkka | reverse complement strand
TTCGCTGTATGGGATGCGGTCAAAACTGCGTTTACAAAGATCCTACAGTTAAATTTATAAGGTATGTCTGCGTTGCGTCTTTATTGTCGTCGATCGAATGTACATCTCTTACCTATTACGATAGCCTGATGGCTAGAGTTGACGTCAGCAACTAAGAGAGTTATATCTATTTATATTCGACAATATCTGTGCGTAAACATAGACATCTGCCCGTGAACATAGACACAAGGAATATCGGTTGTGTGAAGTTGTCTTCAGTGTTGATGTGTTTGTTGCAAGCACCTGGTTGTGTTCACAGGCTCATCTGCTGATAATTTGATTTTCATCTCAGATGCCCACGCTGCAAACAATGGACACCCCGCAAACACGCAAAGCCTATAAACGAGGATTACGAGTTTGTTCACTGTGGTGGACAGTGCAACGTCCTATTGCTGGTGCCAAAAGGAGTGACCGTGGTATGTGTAGAGCGCAAATGCCGGTGGAATGTACCAAATGATCGTAGCGATTCATTGTGTAGCTTTCGAATTTCATGAGGGTGTAGAGTGCATTCCTGTGATACTGTGCTCATGCTTTATTCATTTATCACTTCGCTCAGGTTGTGAATCTAAATCAATCGTGCAGAAATTGTTCACCATGGGTGTGAAGACTATAGACCATACAAGTCAATCTTCACGTTGCCTTTCGTGAAACTTATCGATATTACACATAACATTACAATCCATCTATTTGCAGTTCAAGTGTCCGCGAGAGAGAGTTGTGGTCGGCGCGAAAGGGAAGATGGGTTTGCAGCCGAAGGCCAGATGATGACGGCCAATGCATCCTGGAGTGTATAATAGATGGGAGCCCATCACCTTCTTGTTCTTAATGGTTATACAGTCGCATACCTTCAGATGGAAACTGAGAAAAAGTGTCAAGATTCAGGTCTTAGAAAATATTCGAGGATCTGTTTCTACTGCAAGTGGAGCAAGCCTTGTTGAGGATTTACAATATCAACGTTGAGAGCCATACAGATTTGTAAGGCATCGAAGACTCACCTGCACCTCAGCTAGGTCTACAGCGACTAACAAGTCCCTGTCGGTGAATAAAAGCCTATAAAGTGGTTAATTTGAATACTTTGGGCAGGTGCAACCCAAATAAAAAGTACTATGTTCGTTACTTTAATGGCTTATTGATTTAAGATAAATTGTATCGTTAAGGGCTGGCAGGTGTCGCCTTAATTTCGTCACTGCCGCTTTCCTGTTCACTATTTTCTTCTTTTTTCTGGTCATGCGTGTTGTCCGAATCATCATCGATCGACTCTCGCTTGAGCTCATCAGCATCCTGCTCTTGTACTTCCGTCGTTTCGGGGCTCTCAGTGGAATCCACTACACTTTCTACTAGCACGCAATTATAGGGTATAGTTTCCGTTAGTCACATAACAAACGACACGTACACGACGGCCAATTTCCTGCAGTGAATCTCGACAATGCTAAGTTTTTATGGATACCAATGCAGAGAAAGCTATTTGCTCAATACGCAGTTTAAATAAGAGGGGATGCTCGACCGGATACTCACTAGGCTAGAAAAATACACTTTGAATAAAGAGTCATCGATATTCTTACCGTGTTGTGCCGTCGCGTCGACCTTGTCTTCACTCGTGTCTGTGGGATTATCTGCATCCTCGGCACTCTTCTCCATTTTAGGTTCTTCCCCCTCCCCAGACTTTTTTGTACTCTCGGGCCAGGTGACTGCGAAGGTATCACCTTTTTTGGCCCACACGAATCTACTGTTGTCGGGTGTTGACCAGGTATCTTTAACTTTGGCAAGCACTTCGTCATCGTCCATAGCTCTGTGGGTGTCACTCTCACCTTCCTCTGCTTGGGTCACCTCAAGTATCTCGTAGTCATCAGCATCCGTACCGCCAGTCGCATCTACCCGATCAGCAACCATTGCCACCACTTCCTTGGCCGTAGCCGTAGCCGTGTAGTTGATTCGCTGTACAGAACCATCGGGCAAATACACTGGATTGGCTCGCGTTGGCGCGCGTCGGCCAGGACGTGCACCTCCTGCTCGACCGGGCTTCCGAGCTGTTGTTATCTTAGATGTGGGTACTAAATTGCCAGCTGTGAAAGGATTTGCATGAGAGATGAGCAAATGCTCAACAGAACCTTATTACACAAACGTGAATTGTCGCCTTATACCTGTGGACAGCAAGGTGTGCAGAGCAATTGGTTCACTCAGATACTACTGGTCCATTTTCAGACAGACATACCAACTTCGGCTGCCTCCTTCTCTTTCCTCTCTTCTTCTTCCTTGGCCAATTGCCTTTCTTCCGCCTGTTCCAAGGGAAGTAGACCATTGAGATACGTAACACCGCAATACGCATTTTGCCTTCAAGTTTCGTTTTTTTTGTTCAAATCGAAATTTTGAAAGGCACAAGAAGCCGATAGAAGACCAAGCACTGATCTGTTCTACCCGTGGTGCCTTGAATAAAACGCTAAAGATCACGTACACATGGCAAGCACATTTTGGCACACTAGCTGGTGACAAAGTAGTTCAGAAACAGATAGTTCGATACCTCTCTCATGCTGGCCGACATTTTGGCCTGCAAGGCCGCAATTTTGGACCCCACTTTCCTACTGTTCACTGGTGATCCTGCTATCGGTAATTTGGCATCCCCAACATCCCTATGGGTGATTAGGTATAATACTTTAAGCAAGTGCAACGCGAGACCGCATGAAATTGTGTCCAACTTCCCCATGCCTTCCCTAGTGTCACATGGTCGTTCAGAATTGACAAATTTCACAAGGTCTTTCAAAACTGAAAGTCACCGAATCTGAAGTCTGCACCGAATCGGAATATAAAAAAGGAGGAGAGGAGGGGGGGGGGGGCATTAAATTACACTTGATTCAGCGGTATACGAATCAAGCTGAATTTGTGCAATAATAATGCAACCATACCCTGTCGATGCTGTTTTTTTCTTCAACTTTGCGAATGCTCCAGCTGTATCCAGGAATAAAATTCCGAATGGTGAATGAGATTGTTGCGTGAGTATCAAGAGGCGTTCATTCTCTTCAGAGGCGATAGAGTAAAACCCGGTGCGAAAATTTTCGAGATCAGGTACAAATGTATTATAAATTCAGCATTACTGCTATGAATTTTCAGTATCGTGCCGTTGCCTGTCCGCATAATGTGGTCGAGAAACAATTTATAATTGATACGAGTTCACAGCATATCTCAACAGATACACGCACGTATGTTGATCGTGCACAACTTTGGAGTAATATAATTATCTCTTTCAGGGTCACATCTGCATATCATGGTGCACACTACTCCACACCTGTTGCTTCCAGCTAGTATACTATACAGACCGTGAACACATCACATAACATACTGTATAAAGCAGGTAATGAATCGGTACGTGAATGGATACAGTCTGTATCCTCGTGTACATATGTATGCAGCGATGTGATACACACACGAACCTTCATGCAACAAATTGTCACATACGGGCGATACTTTGGCCACAAGATGTGACCATATCTACACTTAGAAGACGGTGAGCAACCTACCAAACTCATACAAGCCATTCGTATACTAAATGACTTCCTCGTACTGAGATCTACTTGCACAGCATGCCTTCCGGTGCACGTACCTGCGGCGAATGGATTGAACTGGGGTCCTGAATGTGCAATGATTGGCGCTGTCTGATTCTCATCTTCCGACGCCCGTGGTCGAGGCTTAATAGGTCTCGATGGCATGCCTCCTCCTATACATTATAATTGCCGTCAGGGATACAAAATACAGTGGTTTGAGAGAGGCCTATTATAATCAGTCAGAATCATGCACTGCAGTGAGTGTTGTCGCGTACTGAATGTATATATTGCATCTTTCGTTTTCTCTTGTAGGTTACCATTCCTGTGGATGTCACACAATTAGCACGTGGTAAACTGAATACCACAAACTATCGCAGTGATGTATTATGCATATTTTGCATCCTTGGGTCCCTTTATAGTGTCTATTTGGCATAAACACTGCAAGCGACCGGTAGCGATCTGACATATTTCCGATGTTTTCTAGTAAAGATTGCGTGATGAACTAACACTCACATCGCCGCGACATGTGGTTTCTTATATATAAATCCATAAGCGGTAATAATCATCATTCAAACATCTACCAAGATTGGATGCAATAACCAGGGTCCTTATCGCATAAGACATTCGTGCAACGGTGACCACAAAAAATCAAAACAGCTTATTGAACCGTTCACCGCATTCATAACCATACAAAATTTGTCAGGGCCCCATCCATAATCTACCAATCTACCAGCGCAAGGTCAATTTGTATTGGATAGCTCACAAGTGACAAACCTGCAAAGGGATTGAACTGTGGTGCGCCACCCGGCATCATAAAACGTTTTCCCGGTTTTGGGGGTACATGTGGATGGGGCTTGTCATCATGCTCTGCCGTGGAAGACTCGAATGCGGCTTTAATTGAATCCAACGATTGAATTGGCTCATCCTGCACGTCAATGTACAGACGAGGAGATCATTTAACAATTGCAGTCGTGTTTGATGGAATCGTATACATCAAGCCCAGCAAATAATTGCATGTGCAAACGCATGCTAGACATACTCTCGGTTGACCATGGGCACTGCACTAATAGCCAAACTCTTATCTTTGGACAAAGGGGGTATCAATCCCACAGAAGTACAAAACGAATCCTACGCATTTATAGTGCAGTTTCAGTTTGTCCTCACGTTTTGATACACACAATACTACGCCTATTGTACCACTGCCCTCCGGGCTGAAATCGGAAATTCTATTACCACCAATACGGTGCACTTGGTAATTTCTCTTCACCGAATATAGAATGTGCCCTTGGCCGACAAACCGGAGCGCTCATTTAGTAACTATAGCAAAACTGCACACAGACGCGCTTTGCAGAGCCAGCAAAACTTGTTGATGTTAACGCCAACTGCTAGCTTAAAGTCAAACTATTAAGTAGCTAGTATCGTGCAATTTAAACGATATCCAAATATTCGCACAGGTCAATTCAGTTACTCAAATGTGTGTTTAGGTGTGACATAAATAGAAGCATACATTCGCAATTCGCAACCAAACCGGTATGGTATTGCGGGAGCGTAGTGCAATCAAACGTGTGCCTACCTTTTCATTATCCTCTGGATGAAGCGCCGGGCTCTTTCCAAATACAGCGATGCTCTGAGGACGAGCATCCAATGACTTAGATGTCCTGCTGGGCGCAGTTGGCTGACTCTCCGTGATCGTGTCAACATCTGCAGTCCCGTCTCCTACTTTCACCGACGACTTTGAGCTACTGTCGGCTGAGTCTTTCACTTTCGAACCAGATTCTTCTACGGCTTCTGTATGCGCCTTATTTTCTTCGCCTTCATGTTTGGTCTGCTCACCGATACTGTCAGGGACATCTTCGGGCACTTCGCTAGCCGTTGTCGTCGTGCCTTCCGAGTCTTCTTTATCAAGGTGATTGTCGGAGTCCTCTCCATTCTGTGATTCACTATGCTTTTTTTCATTGTCAGTAATACCACTTACAGGCTGTGTATCTCCTTCCGGGGTGTGTATATCACTGGGTTCGGTATTTTTATCCGTATCATGTGATTCTATTCCCTTTTCCTTGTCCTCACCTCGAACTGTCATCTCATCACTGCCTTCGGCAACCGCATTATTATGTGCCTCTGCTTTGGCTTGAACGCGAGCACGAACTTCCCTAGCGTCTTTCGGCATCGTAGCCGTGGGTCTTCTGTTAGCTACGAGCGAGCCATCGCCACTGGGCGGGTTTGAATTGCCGCCTTCCCCCTCATCGGAGGTCTCGACTTGCTTTGCGGCTGTGCCATGGGATTGTGATATTCCTATTTCCGCTGACGGCGTGGGACGGGATGCGGGACGAGGTCTAATGGCGGGTGTAGGTCTTGCATGGGGTGTTGGTGTGTGTGCGTGTACGTGTGTGCCAGCTGCAGGGCGGTTGGGTTTGGTCGGAGGTGCCGGACGTGGTCCGCTGACCGGAAGGGGCTGAGTGTCCGACTCTGAATCGCTCATGATCACTTGTAAAGCCTGCTGTAAGTTTCAATCTAGGTTCATTGAGACTATTTGCACACGGATACGAAGGTGCGTCCACCTGTTGTCATATAGCTGAGTGCAGTACAACGTACGAAGTGCAGAGAATTGTGGCGACGAAGGCTATTGAAGGCTATTAGGCCGTCACTGGAAAGTATGAAATATCTCATTAGCGGCAGCTTGTGTGTTTATAATATTTATAATTCTTTCCGCCAATGAGATTTCACATCTTATTATTGAAAGCGAAACGGGGTTCAAATAGTTTCAATTTAGGTCGAAAGTTCTACAAAATCTATAGAGTCATAAATACAGTAATAAATGCACAGATAATATTTGTTTTCGCACTGACACTATCCTTTCTTTTTTTTTTTTTAAACATATATGGGAAACCCGACGATACATAAATAACTACTGCTTTGATTTCCATTTTTTTTAAATATATTTATGTTCTATAAATTCACCCTGATTCTAGTCGCCAGCCATAAATACGCAGAGAGGTCTGAATTTTGAATAAAGCCTTCAATATGTAGTAGGGGTGAAATTATTTATTTCAAATGATATTAGTTATAATGTGTGTACATATGGTAAGTCTCTCATAGCCGTTGTAGTGGTTCGGGGAAGATCGATGGGAAGAAGTCGTCAGCAAATTCCCGTTTGAAGCTTAGGCCAAGTGAGTCGACGATGGAGGATATGCGCTGGGTCAATTCAGGCCGGTGCTGACAAAAAAATTGACACCATCGAGTGTGTGCCACCTGACCTGATAAGTAGCGTACCCACCTTTGTGGTACGGATCAGGTCTGCACCGTGTAGTGCCGTGGAATGGGTTGGTGCAGAGTACGAAATGCCTAGTAGGACCAGGATATCCGTCATAATTCGGTTGAGGAGCGAGGTTGGGGGTGAACCGATGCCGCACCAGACCACGGATGCACTCGGTATGTGCTGGTTGGCCTGGATCGGAATTGACATAGGTGGAACGAACAGACACAATGACTTGGTTTGGACCGAAATTTGTAAGTAGGGATAATATTATTTATTTCAACAAATGACAAGTATGTATATTACAATGTATGAACATATGGTATGGCTCTCATAGTCGCTGTAGTGGTTCAGGAAAGATTAGCGTTTGCCGGGATTTGCGGGTTAGGTGAGAAGAGGTTTGCATTATGCTTTGCTTGGTAAGCCTTCTGGAGACGATCCGCGGTAGATTGGAGGATGTCTACGTTAGTGGAATTGACAAGTGGGATCAGTAGTGCATCCATGCTGCGGTCAAGAATTTTTGGCGCTCGTTCATGTTTGCAGCGGTACTTCAATAGCGTGATTAGCCAGGGTATGTATAAGAAACATCTGTTGATGTGTCAGAGATGAGTGTGGGTATGGGGGTTATTCTACATGCTAGAGAAAAGATACAAGATGTTCATGGAGGGTGCAGATACCGTGGAAGTCGTGGCGCTCCTGTAATTGCTGGATAAGGCCAGGGCCAGTTGGAGGCAGTTTTGGGCCTACCAGGATGCGTCGGATCAACTGTTGAATGCAGGCAAAGTAACTGGTGGTCAATTTGTGACCACCGAGGCAGACAGGGCAGAGACAGTCGTCGATGCAGTTGTCGAGCAATGTGAACATGTACATATTGTTCGTTAAAAACATAGCACAGAGCCAGCTTTGTGTAAACTCAAAGCAGCGGTTGAAGCTGTCGTGTCTATTTTTGTCCCAATTTTAGGTTGGCGGTTTGACCATGACCAGTCGATAGTAGTATTGGCTCCGGATCATTGCCGCGCCGGGCCATTACCGCAATCTCCTTGTTGGGCCAGCGTTTCGTTGAGTTTTTTCTAATGTCATCACAGCTTTGGCGGGGGGCTGCATGGTCGAGTGTACGCCCGCCTCAGATTTTGTATACAGTTTTCAGGTAGGCATAGATAAGCGCAGTGATGGTTTGTCGTGGGACCAGGCGGGTTGCGTCAGACGGGTGAGATATGGGTTTGTGCTGGCCATTGAGTTGAGTTGTATTCCCAGGCAACCTACGAGGTAGTTTGCAAATGGTCGCATGGGAATACAACAGGCCACAAAAGTGGAGTACGATCTGTAGAAATATGGCCTCCGGTCAGTCTAAAAAATCAAGATCAAATGAAATAACATTGGTTTTTAATTGTATTGAAATAATTTAATACAAATCCTTTTTCCAATATTTCCAAAGTGTTCTAAATTCACTTTGATGGCTCCAATAGCCTGAGTATTTGGTATGACTCATTTACTTGAATCTTTTTGAGATGATAGTGTAAATTTCGATGGAAAATTACTAGGTTTCAAACTATATTAAACTAAAATACAATTTAGTCAGTTAGGATTTAGCAGTGGTAGCTTGTGTAAGAATGATCGGGACTGCCTCTTGTTAAGAGCCTAAATATCCTCGATCACACAGGGCGTACCTCTAGCTGTTCTTTATTGAATAATTTTCACTAGAAGTACTAAATGTTCATGACCACTTGCCTAATTTGTAAATAGACATAATAACGTAAGTCACGTTAATACATTAGCTGATATAAATAAAGTTCCATCTGAAGAAAAGTTAAAAAAAGAAAAAGACTTATTGGATTTTGGAGATTGGCGGGAGGATCAAAATCTATAAGTAGTAGTTCGGAGATTATAAAATTTAGTTTATAATATCCTACATCTACTAATGTCTCAAATAGGTCCAAGTAGATGAGTCATACCAAATACTCAGGCTATTGGAGCCATCAAAGTGAATTTAGAACACTTTGGAAATATTGGAAAAAAGAGCTTGTACTAAATTATTTAAAATACAAATAAAAAACCAATGTATTATCTCAATTGATCTTGATATTTTAGACTGACCGGAGGCCGTATTTCTACATAGCCCCCAGTAGCTTTTTTTGTCAATTATATCTTTGACTTGTGACTCCATAACTGGTATATCAGAATCAAATGAGCGAGCGAATGAGAGTTCGGAGGTAGGGATACGGTGAGTGCCTAGATTGGTTGCGCTAGTACCATCAATGTTATTCACTTCGTAAGTATCACTCTTCTCATCATGGTAGGAAATAACAAAAGGTCCTATCATCTTAGAAGAGAGTTCGGTAACGTTGGCGTTTCGATTTATAATGTTAACTTAATCGCCGACTTTGAACTGAACAATGTTCTTAGTGTTATTCCATCGGTCATACGCTTTAAGTGGGACACGATTCTTGTGCTCGAGTAAACAGGGGTAAACAACGTTCTGCATATGCTCGATCTTTTGTAGCCACGGGGTAACGTGTTTCTCGGGCGCAGTTTTATCAAACGTTGCTTGTAATTCACTATAGCGGCCAAAGAAATAGTGAAACGGGAGTGTTCCAGTTTGAGGATTCATGCAGTTTTTCATTTGAGTCTGAACCCATTTCAAATGATAAGGCCACATATCCTCAACGTCGTCTAGTGCGGTACGCAAGAGTTTCTTAAGTTCTCTATGACGTGTCTCATTTGCACCCTGCGTTTGAGGTTTGTAAGGAACACCACGCCTATGGGTCATGCCTGATACGAGTATAAGTGCTTCCATTACGTTGGTATAAAACTCACTACCGTTATCAGAACATAGTACTCGGGGGAAACCAAAGTCATTAAAGACGTGAAAGCTTCATTCTGCCACTGTTTGTGGACGTTTGTTCGGTATTGCATAAAGCAAGTTATAGCCCGAAGCCACACATAAGAAATGACAGATATATACATCGCCAGTATGCTTGGATCGCGGGAGTTTAACCAAATCGACTATGACTCGGCGCATCGGTTGGTCTTCTGTCACATTTTTTAGGGGTGCCCAACCGTATCGCTTGATCTGGTTCTTTTCACAATCAGTACAGCGTCGGTATACTTCACGTATGGTCTCTTTCAGCGCCGGGTGATCAAGCCCTGCACGAATAGCCATTTTATAAGTATGCTCATATGCTCGATGCGTTAAATTATGTATTATTTTAACTCTACTTTCGAGCTCCTCTAAGTCAGTCAGATTCTGCGTAACGCTGGCTGGATGAACCATAGTCCTGTTGGAAAGGGCAACCTCAGTATCAGGAGGGGTAGAGTCCTGAGATACATAATTGACAACATTGGATTGTTGAAGTATCTTCTTCAGTTGTTTCGCAACACCTGGCTGTTCTTTAAGCAGCGCTTTAAGTAGTCGAGTGCGAGCTTCAGGTTCTCTTAGAGTTTTGAGTCTTTGATCCATGGCCTTATCTAGTTCCATGTTTTTACGCTCTAATGCCGTTTCAATCGGCATTACCTCGACTGCAATCTTGTTGGGTGCATGTGTTGTACGAGTCTTGAGCTTTTGTTCAAACTCTTTAGACTCCTCTAGTTTAGCTAAGAATTCGGTTGAGGGTTTCCACTTAGTAGTACCTGCAGGACCGATGCGACAAACAATGGTGTGTTTCCAAGGTGTCTTCTTAATAGAATAGGATCCCTGATACAAAAACGTGTCGGTTTCACGGTCGACATAAATAGGTTCGTCTTGAATCATATTAATTAAATCACGTATCCATGGGTTGGAGTTACGTAAGGGACAACACAGCGTAATGGTAGATTTAGTAATATTAACATAATTTAACAACTGTGCGATAAGTTGACAAGGTGGGTTAGCCCACGCATTATGCTTTGATAAGTCAAGCTGAAATGCATCACCTTTAGGATGAGTCAACGACCTATATTCAGAAACCTGTTTGTTTTGTTCTACGGCGAGCATATCAACAGTAAATGGACCCCATCGTGATTGAGCGAGGTTAAACCATTTCTTATTTAGCATCCAATCGGTTGCTAATAACTCCTTGACTGTTTTCTGGTAGTCGGGCACAAGTCGAGAGAGCATGTCAGGAAGATGGTTATGTATTCCTGGTATGTGTGTTATATTGAAAGCAAACTTGGCAATAATGTCATGCCAGCGGCTCACCAACTGTGAATCAGGGTTCATATCTTTTAAGTATGTTAAAGACTTTTGATCACAGGCGACAGTAAAGTAACTTCCATAAAGGTAGTCTTTAAACTGTCTTAGCGCAGTAACTATAGCAAGGAGCTCTTGTGTAACGGTAGGGTAATTCCATTGACTCTTATTATAACTCTTGCTAAAGAATTGTATGTAGCGCGGTTTACCATTTATCGTTTGGTAAAGAACTCCACCTACCGCTCGATCTGAAGCGTCGGTTGCTACTTGGAATGGGACACCATCCACAGGGTACTGCATGATGGGTGCGTCCATTACTTTACTTTTGACTAGTTTAAATGCATCATCACATTCTTTAGTCCAAAGCTTTCCCAAAGGTCCTTTGTGCAGCCGTAGGTGACTGAAAGGCTTTAAGTAATGAGAAAGATGCGGTACCGAATCCGAGAAGAAGTTAACAAACCCACACACAGAGTTCACATCTCTTCCAGTAATTGGTGTTGATAAATCCAACAGAAACTGTTTCTTGCCAGGATCAATTTCTACCCCTGCTGCAGATACTTTGTAGCCAAGTAAGTGTATGGTATCTTTAGCAAAAGAACACTTGTCTTCGTTAATCTTAAGTTTAGCATGATTAAGTCGCTTTAAGACTTCTTTAACGAGTTTAGCATGTTCATGTGCTGTCTTTGTAAAGATAACTATATCATCTAAATAGACTGATACATTATACGACAGGTCCGCAAATAGTTCCATCATAACTTGTTGGAAGAAAGAAGGTAACATGTGTAAGCCTTCAGGTGCACCTTTAAACTGGTACTTCTTACCTTGCCAAGTAAAGGAAAAGTATTTCCTATGAGGCTCATATATCTGTAGTTGATGGAATGCAGCTTTTAAGTCTATCTTGGAAAAGATAGTCGCACCCTCCATTTTGCGTAGTATCTCGCTTATCTTAGGTAAGGGAAAACTATGTTGCGGAATTAGTTTGTTGATTGGCGACAGGTCTAGTACTACTCTTGTTTTACTAAACGTTCCATCAGATTTATATTGATCGACCGCTAAGAGAGCTAAGTTAACTGGGGTTGCATCATAATTGATTTCAATTAGACCCTGTTTTAACCAATCTTCGATTTGGGTTTTGACAACGTCTTTGTGTCTCCAACTCACGTAGTTATGTGAAGGACACTTTAACTTAGAGAAGTCGACGTTTGTTAAGTCAAGCTTAACGTACCCGTTAGAGAACTTAAACATACACCAGTCAGTTATTGCAATCTTCCTGTTTTGTATAATTAAGTCCATAATTATATCGGTGAAGTGCGGAATCATATCCTTTGCTTCACCTTCCGGAGGTTTAGGTATCTTTAACATATTATCATCTGACTGATCTTTATTCGGGTCTAGCCCATTAGGCAGACCAGTGAGTGTTATACCTAAACTGAGACGATCAGTCATACCTATAATTAAATCGTATTTCTGAGACATGTCTGTAACGATTAGGTGAGTCTTCACTTCTCTTCTATCTGACAGCATTATGTGTGCATAGTCAATGGCTTGTTCGCAAGTAGTAACTTTGCCATTTCCCAAGATTAAATCAGTTGTTTCGTTATGGACAGCCATATCTGTAGCGTAGACTACTCGGCGTGAGATAGCAGAGACTTCAGCCCCTGGATCAAATAGTGCCATAACCTTTTCTCCATTTACGAAAACTGTTTGAAAGATACGTTCATCTCCTTTGGTATAGATTTTATTGAACATTTTCTCATAATCTTGCTCTAGTGCACACATATGGTACTGTCAGTGCTTAACTTGGACGTCCGGTAAGTCCTTGCAATCCTCTTTGTGCCAACCGTTAGTACCCTTGCAAATAGCACACTCTTTCATATAGTGTCCAAAATCTGGCTTGCCTGGTGCACACTTAACAGGGTCGTGTCTACCATTCCACTTGCCATTACGTTTTGTGAGGTTGTAACCACACTTCTTGCAAGGCGCTCTCATCTTCTTTTCACCTTTCGGTTCGGTAGAAGTAGAGCCAGTACCCCCTCCAGTAGTAGTGCGAGGTTTCTTAGTACTACGCGCAGTATTAGTCTCTACTGCGTATCGCTTAGTGGGCTGGGTGTAGCTCGTGGTACTAAGTACTCTAGTAGAGGGATTGGTATGCTTGTAAACTATCTTTTCAAAGACAGACCAAGGCATAGATCGCAAATCACCATAGGCGATGATGCCATCATTGACTTTCTTAAAGAGGTTAACTCCCAGAGTCTCCATCATCTGACAAATTAATAAATATTCGCCAGTATAGGTACGACCACCCATCCGAGTATTCATATGTGTCATATGAGCTAGAGCACCTCGAATAGTGGTATCGTTCGCAAAGAACTTGCGAGACTCTAGAAGTTCACGGTCACGTGCATCTTCAAAGAACGCGTTAAGTATATTCTCATGCAACTGGCGCCAAGGTAGGGCTTTCCAGTTGGTCTCATAGGCCTTCGAGATAGTTTTCCATTCCTCTGACTCACAGAAATGAATAATGGTATTCATCATCTGCTTATCCTTAAGGCTGGCAGACTCCTTAAGTTGGTCAAAGGCCTTCAGTGTCTCCACTGTTCTCTCATTAGTAGAGAAATCAACCTCAACCTTCGCGCTACCTAGCTGCTTTATAAAGCTTGGTTCTAAGTGTTCACGAGGCTCATGCTCAGTGCTACGGGCTGTTAGTGCCAAGATGGTGTCTATTTCCTTTCTCTTGTTATCGATTAGATAGCGAATGTTATCCACTTTCCTATCGTCAAGGTCAGAGTCATTCAATAGACGGTCCTCAAGGACTTGCATACCAGAGCGTAATAGCCTGAGACGAGTATGTCTGGTTCTCACTTCCTCATCCTCAGGATTAGAGCGGGAACTCTCTAACGAGGTACTGGTGTAGCGATTGCCAAAATCGTGATTGCCAGGGTTAGTTGGCAAATGAGGTTCGATATTACGAGGATGGTAAGCCTCATCGAGTTCCATACGATCATATCCTCTGACAGGGTTAGGTTTGTCAAGAGGATGGTCAATGGTAGCATCAGAGCTATAGAGATTAAATTTTGAAATATTTTCTCTCTCGCCAGTGATAACTGGCTTAGTAGTAAACATACTGGCTGGTAAACCAGTAGGTCTCGGGTTCGAAACTGGGCTCGAATTTTTTTCTTCTTCTTCGGTATAGGAAGAATATCAGCCAAGTGGGACACGATAGAGGGGTCCACAACTGCTGCTGCCGCTAGTTTCTTCAAGAGCGCTTCAGTGCGGTTCAATTGGCGTCGAGATTGAGAGGATCCAACCACTCGTTGTCGAGTTATGGCGTCCTCAGCTTCGGCCCCAAGATTTGAGCTGAATGGAATGGCTTCTCCATCGATGGCGAAACCGAAATTTTCGGACAGGCCCAATACTTCTTTTTCACTCCGGATTTGTGCTGGAGTGTCCTTTAGATGTGGAGTTATAATGTCCCCGACATTCGTATCCACGAATTTTCCAGCCTTTCGACGTTTATCCCCAATATTTGACGGCACGTAGTCAGGGGGCAAGCTGGGATCCTGAGCTTCACTCCTAGGTGATACCCGGACGCTGGCGAGCCTTTCCGCGGTAGTAGATACCTCTTCTTCTAAGGTTTTAGGATCCGACGAGTCATCCTCAGAATAATCCTCTGTACCAACCTCAGAATTGGCTTCCCCAACAGTTTCCTCGGCAGGCTCAACTCCAGACAGGCTAGGTGTTTCCACAGGGACCTCAGGAACCTCGGCAGGCTTAGCAGGCTTAGAGCTAGCGGCTCCCTTGCCTTTACAAGTACCCTTAGCCATAGTATTTGCTGGATAGTAAATCGATGTCAGACAGTCTAGAAGCAGTACACTACTGTAACTACTAAATAACTGAAAAATATGTAAATTTCGATGGAAAATTACTAGGTTTCAAACTATAATAAACTAAAATACAATTTAGTCAGTTAGGATTTAGCAGTGGTAGCTTGTGTAAGAATGATCGGGACTGCCTCTTGTTAAGAGCCTAAATATCCTCGATCACACAGGGCGTACCTCTAGCTGTTCTTTATTGAATAATTTTCACTAGAAGTACTAAGTGTTCATGACCACTTGCCTAATTTGTAAATAGACATAATAACGTAAGTCACGTTAATACATTAGCTGATATAAATAAAGTTCCATCTGAAGAAAAGTTAAAAAAAGAAAAAGACTTATTGGATTTTGGAGATTGGCGGGAGGACCAAAATCTATAAGTAGTAGTTCGGAGATTATAAAATTTAGTTTATAATATCCTACATCTACTAATGTCTCAAATAGGTCCAAGTAGATGAGTCATACCAAATACTCAGGCTATTGGAGCCACCAAAGTGAATTTAGAACACTTTGGAAATATTGGAAAAAGAGCTTGTACTAAATTATTTAAAATACAAATAAAAACCAATGTATTATCTCAATTGATCTTGATATTTTAGACTGACCGGAGGCCGTATTTCTACACATGCAGCACTTACGTGGAAATGGCAGCTTGATAACAACATCAACCCCCACTCCCAACAGCATCCCGACGCTACAAAAGCAGCTTTAATTCACTATCTCCGCACCAAGCGGGAGGCCCGCTGCAAATATGAACGAGCGCCAAATATTCTTGCCCGCAGCATGGATGCACTACTGAGCCCACTTGTCAACTCCACTAACACAGACATCCTCCAATCTACCGCGGATCGTCTCCAAAAGGCTTACCAAGCAAAACATGATGCACACCTCTTCTCACCTAACCCGCGAATCCCGGCAAACGCTAAAGAATCAGCGCGTGCAAAACCCGGACGACTTCATATACCAACGGTCTCCCCAACACAATCATCCGACACTATGGATAGCAATATGCAGCCTCAGCTTTCCATGACAGACTCTTCGACGACAGGCAATGATATAGAAATGACTGACATCGTTAAAGAAGAGAGCCCAGTAGTATTGACCGATGATGAACAATGTTAGGGCCAATGAGGATGACGCTCTTCAACCCACAAGACTCAACATGGACAACGCAGTACATACAGATAAGTGTTTGAACTTTATATCGATAAGTCAGGTTGAAGTTATGTGTGTGGTTGAAACCTGGCATAACACTACATTTATTAATCATATACGCTCGAACACACGCTATCATATACTACATCACACTACACGGCATAATATCTTACACCCTTCACACTGTGGTATTGGTATCTTTTCCAAACACCACCCATCGAATTTTCAACTTGTACACTCCTCCCCGTATGCGGTGTTCTTTGTGTGCTTTGGCGTTCATATGACCGTGTTCTACTTTCCACTCAAATCATTGACTGAAGAAGACGTTAGGCGATATACGAATCCCCCCGAGATTGGCAATTTCCAACTAGATGCCATGTGGGGAGATTTCAACTTCAAAACCCGGAAGTATGGCCACGCATCTACATATCGCGGACTATGTATGAAAACGATTGAGACTACTCTGCGTAATACGTGGCACTTGGACTACCTCTATGCTGGCGGCTCAACTGGTACAGAACATACGTATCATCGACCTACCACCCCCGCCTCCCTCCAAACTTATAAGCTGACGGACTACGGTATCTGTGGTGACCACAATTTTGGACTCAATCTCCAGATACTTCCCACGAATCAAATCCATCGGCCCCAACAAATGCCAGCAATGCCACCGCCTCCTGACCAATGCCTCCCCTCCCAATCACCTACACAACAAATACCACGCGCGACTATTCCAAGCCGAAATCCGGGCGCATCAGAACTTACTACGGTCGTATCTCACTTTACATAGACCAGCGGAAGGGCTGCTACGGATCCTCGACCGCATCTGGCGCAATGCCACTAACCCACAAATCTTTGGAGGAGGGTTCTATTATTACTTAAACAGACCCTGGGTTCAGCGGCTGCCAAACCACTCGTTTTGCCCACATCTGACCGACCAAAGCAATGCTCAAGTGTTCAAAGATATTGCGTACCAACGACGGTCTCCGCGCCAACCCTGCATACCGGGTACCGATGATACAGGCGCTACCCTCGCTGGCTACTTTGAGGCCCTATTCAACTCTACAAACCCGTACGTGGTTCCACCGGATACCGAACCGTCTCCTGATGACGCCCCGACGATGTAATGGAGGCAATACTATGCTATCCCAATAAGGGACCTGGCCCCGACGGAATCCACATCCTTCTCCTGAAGGCCGCAGTAGAGCGCTCTACCGAACGCCGGACATTAGGACTCCCCGACGCCAATAGCCCACTGATTAGACTCCTTGCCAAAGCGTTCACTGAGCTAGTGAAGGCGGGCACCTTCCCTGCAGCCCTGAACTGCAGCCTCCTGACAGCGCATTTAAAGAAAGCCGATACAGATATCACCTCCCCTGCCGACTTCCGCTCCATCACGCGTACGCAAATAGTCAGACGCATCTTTGAAAAGTGCTTTCTTAATCTGATTACGAGCCATCCCGGCTCTGCTACCCATACTACCCAAGCTGGCTTCAAATCACGGTACTCCTGTCATAACCAAGCACTTGCCGCCATGGAATCTGAGACACAGTCAGAAGAGGAGTAGAACGACGTCTGTCTGGACATGACCAAGGCATACGACAAGGTCGCTCTCCCACGCCTATGGATACTTCTGCGCCACACTGGAATGCCCGAAAACTGGATCAACTGCCTCCGCGCGCTGTTTGGGAGGGTCCCTACCCGAGTGACATACCGCGGCACGCTCTAGTCTCTGACATCCTACAAGGCTCAATCGTCGGCCCCCAGCTCTTTATTATCTACATGGATTCCTTAGCTGTCACGCTAGCACAATTTCGGCCCAAGCTCCTCCGCTCTTATCTACTTGTTCATAACACACGGATCCAAGCCCCTCGATCGGTTTCGCTCCATCCCTTCTTATATGACATCGATGCGTGGAGACGCAAATCGGGCCTCGAACAGGGTGTCATTAACCCCCGAGTACGATCTACCGGCTTGCGACACGCGGCGCCAACCCTCCGTACAAGTGGTGAGCTTATCACGCCGACGCTTGCAGACGCACCTTGGAACACACGTTACCTCCCCTGAAGATGGTGCCCACACATGCCGAACCGAAACACTCCAAATATCTGGGGTTCCCACTCTCTCACGGAGCACCAGGAATCAACCTCGCCAGACATATGGAATCCCTGGTTGCAGCATTGTCACTGGGTATCGCCTCTTTCCGCGCTTATGGCTTCCATGGCTTCAGCTGGCGACACCCCCGCAACCGACTGGTGATGTTCAGAACATTCATCCTATCCACGGCTACATATGGGCAGAACATTATTGCCTGGGCTCTGCCTATATGGAAGGATGAGTTGGACCCCCCCCCTTCGAGCACTTTAACTCAGCACCCATCCAAGCAGCAGTCATCATCACGGGCACTAAATACCCTCGGTTTCCCAAACATCAAACAAACTTACTTCACTTTTGCGGCCTGCTCCCCGGGCGACCATTCGCGGACTCCTCGGAGGTTGCCTGGGACTACAACTCGACTCAATGGCCAGCACAAATCCACTCACCCCTCTGACGCAACCCGTCCGGGCCCACGACAAACCATCACTGCGCTTCCCGTACAGTATCTATGCTCACCTGAAAACTATACACAAAACCGCGGGCGGGCGTACACCCCACCATGTAACCCTCCGCCAACGCTGTGACGACATCAGGAAGAACTCAACAAAACATTGGTCCAACAAGGAGATCGCGGCAATGGCCCGGCGCCAATACTACTACCAACTGTTAATGGGTAAACCGCCAACCTCAAACTGAGACACAGCCAGACACGACAGCTTCAATCGCTGCTTCGAGTCTGCACCAATCCGACTCTGTGCTATGATTGTAACGAATACGTACATGTTCACATTGCTCGACAATCGCACCGATGGCTGTCTCTGCCCTGTCTGCCCTGGTAGCCACAAGTTCACTACCAGCCACTTTACCTTCATCCAACAACTGATTCTACGCATCCTGGTAGGTCCAAAACTGCCGCTCATTGGCCCTGACCTCCTTCAGCAATTACAGGAGTGCCACGACTTCCACGGTGTCTGGACCCTCCACGAACACCTTGGATCTTTTCTCCAGCATGTTGAAGAACCACCGTACCCTCACCCGTCCCTGACACATCAACAGATGTTCCCCATACCCCGGCTATTCACGCTGTTGAAGTACTGCTTCCAAATTTCGGTTCAAACCTAATCATCGCGCTTGTTGGTTCCGCCTATGATACTTCCGATCCAGGCCAGCCAACCCATACCGAATTCATCCGTGGGCTGGTGCGGCATTGGCTTACCCCCCTCTTCCTCGCTCCTCGACCGGATTATGACGAATAACCTGGTCCTTCTCGGTATTTCATACTTGCACTAACCCATTCCGCGGCACTACATATGCAGACCCGATCCATACCACAGAGGTGGGTACTCTATTTAGTAGGTCAGCAAGCGAATATATAGAACATTCGATAGTAACAGTGTTTTTTATCAACACCGGCCCGAATGGAACTGACTTAGCGCATATCTTCCATTGTCGACTCACTTGGCCCTAAGCTTCAAAGGGAATTTACTGACCACTTCTTCCCATCAATCTTTCCTGAACCCCTACAGCGACTATGCGAGCCATACCATATGTTCATACATTGTAACATACATACTTGTCATTTTGGAAATAAATAATATTATCCTAACTGACTTAAATTGTATCTTAGTTTATATAACATAGTTTAAAACACAGAAATATCCATCGAAGTTTACATATTTTTCAGTTATTTAGTAGATACCGTAGTGTACTGCTTCTAGACTGTCTGATAATTGCTTACTATCTAGCGACAGGACTGTAAGTATTCTATACTACCTCATAGTGGCTATACTACCCCTAAAGTAAGCTACACGCTAGTTACTATACCTAGACCTTATTAATTTGAGGTTCCTGAGGTTACTGGGGACACTGGTCCGTCTGGTACTGAGCCTGCCGTTGAAGCTGTTGGGGACGCCTTTCTGAGGCTTGGTTCTGATGAAAACTCTGAGGATGACTCGTCGGACCCTAAAGTCTTGGAAGAAGAGGTCTCTACTGCCGCGGAAAGGCTCGCCAGCGTCCGTGTGTCTCCTAGTAGTGCAGCCCAGGGCATCAGCTCGCCCATCTGACCGCGAAAAGTCAGATATTGGGGAAGACTATATCTCCTGAACAAGTGGAGGAATCGTCTCGAGATCGACGGTTTATTATAACTAAAAACATCAGCCCAATCCACCTATCAACAAAGATGGCGGTATTTCCATTTCGTGAAATTTCATTGCATGCCTCGCCACTGAACGCCTCGCCACCGAGTGTTGGGGCGGAAGACGCAAATGTTGGGGACGCCATAAATTGACAACGAGTGGTTGGATCTTCTCAACCTCGACGTCATTTGAACCGCACAGTTGAGCTTTTGAAGGAGCTAGCCGCTGCCGCAGTTTCTGACCCTTCGATCTTATCCCACGTGGCCGATATTCTTCCTATACCGAAAAAAAGCTCTCCTAAGCCGGGTTTCGAACTCGAGGCCCTCTGGTTACCCAGCCAACTAGTTTACCACTGAGCCAGTTACCGCTGGTGAAGTAGAGGCACAACTTCAATTCTAATCTCTATAGCTCTGAAGCTACAATCGACCATCCTTTTGACAAACCTGACCCCTGTCAGAGGCTATGATCGTATGGAACTCGATGAGGCTTACCATCCTCGTAATATCAAACCTCATTTGCCAACTAACCCTGGCAATCACGATTTTGGCAATCGCTACACCAGTACCTCGTTAGAGAGTACCCACTCTAATCACTGAGGATGAGGAAGTGAGAACCAGACAACAACGTCTCAGGCTATTACGTTCTGGTATGCAAGTCCTTGAGGACCGTCTATTGAATGACTCTGACCTTCGGATAACATTCGCTATCTAATCGATAACAAGAGAAAGGAGATAGACTCCATCTTGGCACTAGCAGCCCGTAGCACTGAGCGTGAACCTCGTGAACGCTTCGAACCAAGCTTTATAAAGCAGCTAGGTAACGCGAAGGTTGAGGTCGATTTCTCTACTAATGAGAGTACAGTGGAGACACTGAAGGCCTTTGACCAACTTAAGGAGTCTGCCAGCCTTAAGGATAAGCAGATGATGAATGCCTTTATTCATTTCTGTGAGTCAGAGGAATGGAAAACTATCTTGAAGGCCTATGAGACCAACTGGAAAGCCCTACCCTGGCGCCAGTTGCGTGAGAATATACTTAACGCCTTCTTTGAAGATGCACGTGACCGTGGACTCCTAGAGTCTCGCAAGACCTTTGCGAACGATACTACTATTCGAGGTGCTCTAGCTCATATGACACATATGAACACTCGGATGGGAGGTCGTATCTATACTGGCGAATTTTTATTAATTTGTCAGATGATGTAGACTCTGGGAGCTAACCTCTTTAAGAAAGTCAATGATGACATCATCGCCTATGGCGATTTGCGATCTATGCCTTGGTCTGTCTTCGAGAAGATAGTTCAAAAGCATACCAACTCATCTACTAGAGTACTTAGTACCTCGAGCTTTACCCAGCCCGCTAAGCGTACCGCGACAGAGAGAGAATAACACTGCGCGTAATACTAAGAAACCTCGCACTACTGCTGGAGGTGGTAAAGGCTCTACTTCTACTGAACTAAAGGGTGAAAGGAAGGAGAGAGTACCTTGCAAGAAGTGTGGTTACAACCTCACTAAACGTGATGGCAAGTGGAATGGTAAACACGACTCTGTTAAGTGTGCACCAGGCAAGCCAAACTTTGGGCACTATATGAAAGAGTATATTACTTGCAAGGGTACTAACGGTTGGCACAAAGATGATTGTAAGGACATGTCGGACGTCCAAGTTCAGCACTGACAGTTCTATATTTGTGCACTAGAGCAAGATTATGAGAAAAGTTCAATCAAATCTATGCCAAAGGAGATGAACGTATATTTCAAACCGTTTATGTAATAAACAGTAATCCTAAAATGACTGACTCACCAAATGAGTCATTAGTCATGTGCTGTAAAACCAGCAAAACCCTAAACCCAGTTTATCCAGATTATTCTGATAAAGCTGTAAAACTTGTAATAAACCTAAAATAATCAATAAATATAAGTACTTGTATTCTGACCACAGCCCCCCCCAAACTGGAAGCACTGAACAGGAAAAACACGGTGTGCCAGTTTCAGAGATGATAAGAATAGCATAGTACCTTATGTGCTGGCATTATCCTCGAGGAGCTGAAAGACAGTTGGCATTTATCCTCGAGAGCTGGGAGACAGTTTTGGGTACATTTATCCCTTTGAGAGCTGGGAAAGTATTGTGCTGGCATTATCCTCAGAGAGCTAGAGCACAGTTGGCATTTTACTCAGAGAGCTAGAGTGGACCCGATGTACGTCTCGGAGCGACCCAATGTGTTTGAATTCTTGGAAGCTACTGTTCATCT
>LUCW03001574.1:0-31038 GCA_001586965.3 Sphaeroforma sirkka | reverse complement strand
CGCAGAGAGGTCTGAATTTTGAACAAAGCCTTCAATATGCAGTAGTGAAATTACTGATTTCAAATGATATTAGCATAATGTGTACATATGGTAAGTCCTCATAGCCGTTGTAGTGGTTCGGGGAAGATCGATGGGAAGAAGTCGTCAGCAATTCCCGTTTGAAGCTTAGGCCAAAGTGAGTCGACGATGGAGGATATGCGCTGGGTCAATTCAGGCCGGTGCTGACAAAAAACGGACACCATCGAGTGCGTGCCACCTGACCTGATAAGTAGCGTACCCACCTTTGTGGTACGGATCAGGTCCGCACCGTGTAGTGCGTGGAATGGGTTGGTGCAGAGTGCGAAATGCCCGCTAGTATGGAACCAGGATATCCGTCATAATTCGGTTGAGGAGCCGAGGTTGGGGTGAACTGATGCCGCACCAGACCACGGATGCACTCGGCATGTGCTGGTGGCCTGGATCGAACTGACATAGGTGGAAACGAACAAGACACACAATGACTTGGTTTGGACCGAAATTTGTAAGCAGGGATAATATTATTTATTTCAACAAATGACAAGTATGTATATTAAATGTATGAACATAGCGGTATGGCTCATGCATAGTCGCTGTAGTGGTTCAGGAAAGATTAAGCGTTTGCCGGGATTTGCGGGCCAGGTGAGAAGAGGTTTGCATTATGCTTTGCTTGGCGGTTTCCGGAGACGATCCGCGGTAGACTGGAGGACGTCTACGTTAGTGCGGAATTGACAAGTGGGCGGATCAGTAGTGCATCCATGCTGCGGTCAAGAATTTTTGGCGCTCGTTCATGTTTGCAGCGGTACTTTCTAATAGCGTGATTAGCCAGGGTATGTATAAAGAAAACATCTGTTGATGTCGTCAGAGATGAGTGTGGGTATGGGGGTTATTCTACATGCTAGAGAAAAGATACAAGATGTTCATGGAGGGCAGCAGATACCGTGGAAGTCGTGGCGCTCCTGTAATTGCTGGATAAGGCCAGGGCCAGTTGGAGGCAGTTTTGGCCCTACCAGGATGCGTCGGATCAACTGTTGAATGCAGGCAAAGAAGTAACTGGTGGTCAATTTTGGTGACCACCGAGGCAGACAGGGCAGAGACAGTCGTCGATGCAGTTGTCGAGCAATGTGAACATGTACATATTGTTCGTTAAAAACATAGCACAGAGCCAGCTTTGTGTAAACCTCAAAGCAGCGGTTGAAGCTGTCGTGTCTATTTTGTCCCAATTTTAGGTTGGCGGTTTGACCATGACCAGTCGATAGTAGTATTGGCTCCGGATCATTGCCGCGCCGGGCCATTACCGCAACTCCTTTGTTGGGCCAGCGTTTCGTTGAGTTTTTTCTAATGTCATCACAGCTTTGGCGGGGGGCTGCATGGTCGAGTGTACGCCCGCCTCAGATTTTGTATACAGTTTTCAGGTAGGCATAGATAAGCGCAGTGATGGTTTGTCGTGGGACCAGGCGGGTTGCGTCAGACGGGTGAGATATGGGTTTGTGCTGGCCATTGAGTTGAGTTGTATTCCCAGGCAACCTACGAGGTAGTTTGCAAATGGTCGCATGGGAATACAACAGGCCACAAAAGTGGAGTACGATCTGTAGAAATATGGCCTCCGGTCAGTCTAAAAAATCAAGATCAAATGAAATAACATTGGTTTTTAATTGTATTGAAATAATTTAATACAAATCCTTTTTCCAATATTTCCAAAGTGTTCTAAATTCACTTTGATGGCTCCAATAGCCTGAGTATTTGGTATGACTCATTTACTTGAATCTTTTGAGATGATAGTGTAAAATTTCGATGGAAAATTACTAGGTTTCAAACTATATTAAACTAAAAATACAATTTAGTCAGTTAGGATTTAGCAGTGGTAGCTTGTGTAAGAATGATCAGGACTGCCTCTTGTTAAGAGCCTAAATATCCTCGATCACACAGGGCGTACCTCTAGCTGTTCTTTATTGAATAATTTTCACTAGAAGTACTAAATGTTCATGACCACTTGCCTAATTTGTAAATAGACATAATAACGTAAGTCACGTTAATACATTAGCTGATATAAATAAAGTTCCATCTGAAGAAAAGTTAAAAAAAAAAAAAAAGACTTATTGGATTTTGGAGATTGGCGGGAGGATCAAAATCTATAAGTAGTAGTTCGGAGATTATAAAATTTAGTTTATAATATCCTACATCTACTAATGTCTCAAATAGGTCCAAGTAGATGAGTCATACCAAATACTCAGGCTATTGGAGCCATCAAAGTGAATTTAGAACACTTTGGAAATATTGGAAAAAAAGAGCTTGTACTAAATTATTTAAAAATACAAATAAAAAAACCAATGTATTATCTCAATTGATCTTGATATTTTAGACTGACCGGAGGCCGTATTTCTACATAGCCCCCAGTAGCTTTTTTTGTCAATTATATCTTTGACTTGTGACTCCATAACTGGTATATCAGAATCAAATGAGCGAGCGAATGAGAGTTCGGAGGTAGGGATACGGTGAGTGCCTAGATTGGTTGCGCTAGTACCATCAATGTTATTCACTTCGTAAGTATCACTCTTCTCATCATGGTAGGAAATAACAAAAGGTCCTATCATCTTAGAAGAGAGTTCGGTAACGTTGGCGTTTCGATTTATAATGTTAACTTAATCGCCGACTTTGAACTGAACAATGTTCTTAGTGTTATTCCATCGGTCATACGCTTTAAGTGGGACACGATTCTTGTGCTCAGTAAACAGGGGTAAACAACGTTCTGCATATGCTCGATCTTTTGTAGCCACGGGGTAACGTGTTTCTCGGGCGCAGTTTTATCAAACGTTGCTTGTAATTCACTATAGCGGCCAAAGAAATAGTGAAACGGGAGTGTTCCAGTTTGAGGATTCATGCAGTTTTTCATTTGAGTCTGAACCCATTTCAAATGATAAGGCCACATATCCTCAACGTCGTCTAGTGCGGTACGCAAGAGTTTCTTAAGTTCTCTATGACGTGTCTCATTTGCACCCTGCGTTTGAGGTTTGTAAGGAACACCACGCCTATGGGTCATGCCTGATACGAGTATAAGTGCTTCCATTACGTTGGTATAAAACTCACTACCGTTATCAGAACATAGTACTCGGGGGAAACCAAAGTCATTAAAGACGTGAAAGCTTCATTCTGCCACTGTTTGTGGACGTTTGTTCGGTATTGCATAAAGCAAGTTATGGCCCGAAGCCACACATAAGAAATGACAGATATATACATCGCCAGTATGCTTGGATCGCGGGAGTTTAACCAAATCGACTATGACTCGGCGCATCGGTTGGTCTTCTGTCACACTTTTTTAGGGGTGCCCAACCGTATCGCTTGATCTGGTTCTTTTCACAATCAGTACAGCGTCGGTATACTTCACGTATGGTCTCTTTCAGCGCCGGGTGATCAAGCCCTGCACGAATAGCCATTTTATAAGTAATATGCTCATATGCTCGATGCGTTAAATTATGTATTATTTTAACTCTACTTTCGAGCTCCTCTAAGTCAGTCAGATTCTGCGTAACGCTGGCTGGATGAACCATAGTCCCTGTTGGAAAGGGCAGCCTCAGTATCAGGAGGGGTAGAGTCCTGAGATACATAATTGACAACATTGGATTGTTGAAGTATCTTCTTCAGTTGTTTCGCAACACCCTGGCTGTTCTTTAAGCAGCGCTTTAAGTAGTCGAGTGCGAGCTTCAGGTTCTCTTAGAGTTTTGAGTCTTTGATCCATGGCCTTATCTAGTTCCATGTTTTTACGCTCTAATGCCGTTTCAATCGGCATTACCTCGACTGCAATCTTGTTGGGTGCATGTGTTGTACGAGTCTTGAGCTTTTGTTCAAACTCTTTAGACTCCTCTAGTTTAGCTAAGAATTCGGTTGAGGGTTTCCACTTAGTAGTACCTGCAGGACCGATGCGACAAAACAATGGTGTGTTTCCAAGGTGTCTTCTTAATAGAATAGGATCCCTGATACAAAAACGTGTCGGTTTCACGGTCGACATAAATAGGTTCGTCTTGAATCATATTAATTAAATCACGTATCCATGGGTTGGAGTTACGTAAGGGACAACACAGCGTAATGGTAGATTTAGTAATATTAACATAATTTAACAACTGTGCGATAAGTTGACAAGGTGGGTTAGCCCACGCATTATGCTTTGATAAGTCAAGCTGAAATGCATCACCTTTAGGATGAGTCAACGACCTATATTCAGAAACCTGTTTGTTTTTGTTCTGCGGCGAGCATATCAACAGTAAATGGACCCCATCGTGATTGAGCGAGGTTAAACCATTTCTTATTTAGCATCCAATCGGTTGCTAATAACTCATGACTGTTTTCTGGTAGTCGGGCACAAGTCGAGAGAGCATGTCAGGAAGATGGTTATGTATTCCTGGTATGTGTGTTATATTGAAAGCAAACTTGGCAATAATGTCATGCCAGCGGCTCACCAACTGTGAATCAGGGTTCATATCTTTTAAGTATGTTAAAGACTTTTGATCACAGGCGACAGTAAAGTAACTTCCATAAAGGTAGTCTTTAAACTGTCTTAGCGCAGTAACTATAGCAAGGAGCTCTTGTGTAACGGTAGGGTAATTCCATTGACTCTTATTATAACTCTTGCTAAAAAGAATTGTATGTAGCGCGGTTTACCATTTATCGTTTGGTAAAGAACTCCACCTACCGCTCGATCTGAAGCGTCGGTTGCTACTTGGAATGGGACACCATCCACAGGGTACTGCATGATGGGTGCGTCCATTACTTTACTTTTGACTAGTTTAAATGCATCATCACATTCTTTAGTCCAAAGCTTTCCCAAAGGTCCTTTGTGCAGCCGTAGGTGACTGAAAGGCTTTAAGTAATGAGAAAGATGCGGTACCGAATCCGAGAAGAAGTTAACAAACCCACACACAGAGTTCACATCTCTTCCAGTAATTGGTGTTGATAAATCCAACAGAAACTGTTTCTTGCCAGGATCAATTTCTACCCCCTGCTGCAGATGCTTTGTAGCCAAGTAAGTGTATGGTATCTTTAGCAAAAGAACACTTGTCTTCGTTAATCTTAAGTTTAGCATGATTAAGTCGCTTTAAGACTTCTTTAACGAGTTTAGCATGTTCATGTGCTGTCTTTGTAAAGATAACTATATCATCTAAATAGACTGATACGTTATACGACAGGTCCGCAAATAGTTCCATCATAACTTGTTGGAAGAAAGAAGGTAACATGTGTAAGCCTTCAGGTGCACCTTTAAACTGGTACTTCTTACCTTGCCAAGTAAAGGAAAAGTATTTCCTATGAGGCTCATATATCTGTAGTTGATGGAATGCAGCTTTTAAGTCTATCTTGGAAAAGATAGTCGCACCCTCCATTTTGCGTAGTATCTCGCTTATCTTGTTAAGGGAAAACTATGTTGCGGAATTAGTTTGTTGATTGGCGACAGGTCTAGTACTACTCTTGTTTTACTAAACGTTCCATCAGATTTATATTGATCGACCGCTAAGAGAGCTAAGTTAACTGGGGTTGCATCATAATTGATTTCAATTAGACCCTGTTTTAACCAATCTTCGATTTGGGTTTTGACAACGTCTTTGTGTCTCCAACTCACGTAGTTATGTGAAGGACACTTTAACTTAGAGAAGTCGACGTTTGTTAAGTCAAGCTTAACGTACCCGTTAGAGAACTTAAACATACACCAGTCAGTTATTGCAATCTTCCTGTTTTGTATAATTAAGTCCATAATTATATCGGTGAAGTGCGGAATCATATCCTTTGCTTCACCTTCCGGAGGTTTAGGTATCTTTAACATATTATCATCTGACTGATCTTTATTCGGGTCTAGCCCATTAGGCAGACCAGTGAGTGTTATACCTAAACTGAGACGATCAGTCATACCTATAATTAAATCGTATTTCTGAGACATGTCTCTGTAACGATTAGGTGAGTCTTCACTTCTCTTCTATCTGACAGCATTATGTGTGCATAGTCAATGGCTTGTTCGCAAGTAGTAACTTTGCCATTTCCCAAGATTAAATCAGTTGTTTCGTTATGGACAGCCATATCTGTAGCGTAGACTACTCGGCGTGAGATAGCAGAGACTTCAGCCCTGGATCAAATAGTGCCATAACTTTTCTCCATTTACGAAAACTGTTTGAAAGATACGTTCATCTCCTTTGGTATAGATTTTATTGAACATTTTCTCATAATCTTGCTCTAGTGCACACATATGGTACTGTCAGTGCTTAACTTGGACGTCCGGTAAGTCCTTGCAATCCTCTTTGTGCCAACCGTTAGTACCCTTGCAAATAGCACACTCTTTCATATAGTGTCCAAAATCTGGCTTGCCTGGTGCACACTTAACAGGGTCGTGTCTACCATTCCACTTGCCATTACGTTTTGTGAGGTTGTAACCACACTTCTTGCAAGGCGCTCTCATCTTCTTTCACCTTTCGGTTCGGTAGAAGTAGAGCCAGTACCCCCTCCAGTAGTAGTGCGAGGTTTCTTGTACTACGCGCAGTATTAGTCTCTACTGCGTATCGCTTAGTGGGCTGGGTGTAGCTCGTGGTACTAAGTACTCTAGTAGAGGGATTGGTATGCTTGTAAACTATCTTTTCAAAGACAGACCAAGGCATAGATCGCAAATCACCATAGGCGATGATGTCATCATTGACTTTCTTAAAGAGGTTAACTCCCAGAGTCTCCATCATCTGACAAATTAATAAATATTCGCCAGTATAGGTACGACCACCCATCCGAGTATTCATATGTGTCATATGAGCTAGAGCACCTCGAATAGTGGTATCGTTCGCAAAGAACTTGCGAGACTCTAGAAGTTCACGGTCACGTGCATCTTCAAAGAACGCGTTAAGTATATTCTCATGCAACTGGCGCCAAGGTAGGGCTTTCCAGTTGGTCTCATAGGCCTTCGAGATAGTTTTCCATTCCTCTGACTCACAGAAATGAATAATGGTATTCATCATCTGCTTATCCTTAAGGCTGGCAGACTCCTTAAGTTGGTCAAAGGCCTTCAGTGTCTCCACTGTTCTCTCATTAGTAGAGAAATCAACCTCAACCTTCGCGCTACCTAGCTGCTTTATAAAGCTTGGTTCTAAGTGTTCACGAGGCTCATGCTCAGTGCTACGGGCTGTTAGTGCCAAGATGGTGTCTATTTCCTTTCTCTTGTTATCGATTAGATAGCGAATGTTATCCACTTTCCTATCGTCAAGGTCAGAGTCATTCAATAGACGGTCCTCAAGGACTTGCATACCAGAGCGTAATAGCCTGAGACGAGTATGTCTGGTTCTCACTTCCTCATCCTCAGGATTAGAGCGGGAACTCTCTAACGAGGTACTGGTGTAGCGATTGCCAAAATCGTGATTGCCAGGGTTAGTTGGCAAATGAGGTTCGATATTACGAGGATGGTAAGCCTCATCGAGTTCCATACGATCATATCCTCTGACAGGGTTAGGTTTGTCAAGAGGATGGTCAATGGTAGCATCAGAGCTATAGAGATTAAATTTTGAAATATTTTCTCTCTCGCCAGTGATAACTGGCTTAGTAGTAAACATACTGGCTGGTAAACCAGTAGGTCTCGGGTTCGAAACTGGGCTCGAATTTTTTTTTCTTCTTCTTCGGTATAGGAAGAATATCAGCCAAGTGGGACACGATAGAGGGTCCACAACTGCTGCTGCCGCTAGTTTCTTCAAGAGCGCTTCAGTGCGGTTCAATTGGCGTCGAGATTGAGAGGATCCAACCACTCGTTGTCGAGTTATGGCGTCCTCAGCTTCGGCCCCAAGATTTGAGCTGAATGGAATGGCTTCTCCATCGATGGCGAAACCGAAATTTTCGGACAGGCCCAATACTTCTTTTTCACTCCGGATTTGTGCTGGAGTGTCCTTTAGATGTGGAGTTATAATGTCCCCGACATTCGTATCCACAGAATTTTCCAGCCTTTCGACGTTTATCCCCAATATTTGACGGCACGTAGTCAGGGGGCAAGCTGGGATCCTGAGCTTCACTCCTAGGTGATACCCGGACGCTGGCGAGCCTTTCCGCGGTAGTAGATACCTCTTCTTCTAAGGTTTTAGGATCCGACGAGTCATCCTCAGAATAATCCTCTGTACCAACCTCAGAATTGGCTTCCCCAACAGTTTCCTCGGCAGGCTCAACTCCAGACAGGCTAGGTGTTTCCACAGGGACCTCAGGAACCTCGGCAGGCTTAGCAGGCTTAGAGCTAGCGGCTCCCTTGCCTTTACAAGTACCCCTTAGCCATAGTATTTGCTGGATAGTAAATCGATGTCAGACAGTCTAGAAGCAGTACACTACTGTAACTACTAAATAACTGAAAAATATGTAAATTTCGATGGAAAATTACTAGGTTTCAAACTATAATAAACTAAAATACAATTTAGTCAGTTAGGATTTAGCAGTGGTAGCTTGTGTAAGAATGATCAGGACTGCCTCTTGTTAAGAGCCTAAATATCCTCGATCACACAGGGCGTACCTCTAGCTGTTCTTTATTGAATAATTTTCACTAGAAGTACTAAGTGTTCATGACCACTTGCCTAATTTGTAAATAGACAACATAATAACGTAAGTCACGTTAATACATTAGCTGATATAAATAAAGTTCCATCTGAAGAAAAGTTAAAAAAAAAAAAAAAGACTTATTGGATTTTGGAGATTGGCGGGAGGACCAAAATCTATAAGTAGTAGTTCGGAGATTATAAAATTTAGTTTATAATATCCTACATCTACTAATGTCTCAAAATAGGTCCAAGTAGATGAGTCATACCAAATACTCAGGCTTATTGGAGCCACCAAAGTGAATTTAGAAACACTTTGGAAATATTGGAAAAAAAGAGCTTGTACTAAATTATTTAAAATACAAATAAAAAACCAATGTATTATCTCAATTGATCTTGATATTTTAGACTGACCGGAGGCCGTATTTCTACACATGCAGCACTTACGTGGAAATGGCAGCTTGATAACAACATCAACCCCCACTCCCAACAGCATCCCGACGCTACAAAAGCAGCTTTAATTCACTATCTCCGCACCAAGCGGGAGGCCCGCTGCAAATATGAACGAGCGCCAAATATTCTTGCCCGCAGCATGGATGCACTACTGAGCCCACTTGTCAACTCCACTAACACAGACATCCTCCAATCTACCGCGGATCGTCTCCAAAAGGCTTACCAAGGCAAAACATGATGCACACCTCTTCTTCACTCTAACCCGCGAATCCCGGCAAACGCTAAAGAATCAGCGCGTGCAAAACCCGGACGACTTCATATACCAACGGTCTCCCAACACAATCATCCGACACTATGGATAGCAATATGCAGCCTCAGCTTTCCATGACAGACTCTTCGACGACAGGCAATGATATAGAAATGACTGACATCGTTAAAGAAGAGAGCCCAGTAGTATTGACCGATGATGAACAATGTTAGGGCCAATGAGGATGACGCTCTTCAACCCACAAGACTCAACATGGACAACGCAGTACATACAGATAAGTGTTTGAACTTTATATCGATAAGTCAGGTTGAAGTTATGTGTGTGGTTGAAACCTGGCATAACACTACATTTTATTAATCATATACGCTCGAACACACGCTATCATATACTACATCACACTACACGGCATAATATCTTACACCCTTCACACTGTGGTATTGGTATCTTTTCCAAACACCACCCATCGAATTTTTTCAACTTGTACACTCCTCCCCGTATGCGGTGTTCTTTGTGTGCTTTGGCGTTCATATGACCGTGTTCTACTTTCCACTCAAATCATTGACTGAAGAAGACGTTAGGCGATATACGAATCCCCGAGATTGGCAATTTCCAACTAGATGCCATGTGGGAGATTTCAACTTCAAAACCCGGAAGTATGGCCACGCATCTACATATCGCGGACTATGTATGAAAACGATTGAGACTACTCTGCGTAATACGTGGCACTTGGACTACCTCTATGCTGGCGGCTCAACTGGTACAGAACATACGTATCATCGACCTACCACCCCGCCTCCCTCAAACTTATAAGCTGACGGACTACGGTATCTGTGGTGACCACAATTTTGGACTCAATCTCCAGATACTTCCACGAATCAAATCCATCGGCCCCAACAAATGCCAGCAATGCCACCGCCTCCTGACCAATGCCTCCCTCCCAATCACCTACACAACAAATACCACGCGCGACTATTCCAAGCCGAAATCCGGGCGCATCAGAACTTACTACGGTCGTATCTCACTTTACATAGACCAGCGGAAGGGCTGCTACGGATCCTCGACCGCATCTGGCGCAATGCCACTAACCCACAAATCTTTGGAGGAGGGTTCTATTATTACTTAAACAGACCCTGGGTTCAGCGGCTGCCAAACCACTCGTTTTGCCCACATCTGACCGACCAAAGCAATGCTCAAGTGTTCAAAGATATTGCGTACCAACGACGGTCTCCGCGCCAACCCTGCATACCGGGTACCGATGATACAGGCGCTACCCTCGCTGGCTACTTTGAGGCCCTATTCAACTCTACAAACTCCGTACGTGGTTCCACCGGATACCGAACCGTCTCCTGATGACGCCCCGACGATGTAATGGAGGCAATACTATGCTATCCCAATAAGGGACCTGGCCCCGACGGAATCCACATCCTTCTCCTGAAGGCCGCAGTAGAGCGCTCTACCGAACGCCGGACATTAGGACTCCCCGACGCCAATAGCCCACTGATTAGACTCCTTGCCAAAGCGTTCACTGAGCTAGTGAAGGCGGGCACCTTCCCTGCAGCCCTGAACTGCAGCCTCCTGACAGCGCATTTAAAGAAAGCCGATACAGATATCACCTCCCCTGCCGACTTCCGCTCCATCACGCGTACGCAAATAGTCAGACGCATCTTTGAAAAGTGCTTTCTTAATCTGATTACGAGCCATCCCGGCTCTGCTACCCATACTACCCAAGCTGGCTTCAAATCACGGTACTCCTGTCATAACCAAGCACTTGCCGCCATGGAATCTGAGACACAGTCAGAAGAGGAGTAGAACGACGTCTGTCTGGACATGACCAAGGCATACGACAAGGTCGCTCTCCCACGCCTATGGATACTTCTGCGCCACACTGGAATGCCCGAAAACTGGATCAACTGCCTCCGCGCGCTGTTTGGGAGGGTCCCTACCCGAGTGACATACCGCGGCACGCTCTAGTCTCTGACATCCTACAAGGCTCAATCGTCGGCCCCCAGCTCTTTATTATCTACATGGATTCCTTAGCTGTCACGCTAGCACAATTTCGGCCCAAGCTCCTCCGCTCTTATCTACTTGTTCATAACACACGGATCCAAGCCCCTCGATCGGTTTCGCTCCATCCCTTCTTATATGACATCGATGCGTGGAGACGCAAATCGGGCCTCGAACAGGGTGTCATTAACCCCCGAGTACGATCTACCGGCTTGCGACACGCGGCGCCAACCCTCCGTACAAGTGGTGAGCTTATCACGCCGACGCTTGCAGACGCACCTTGGAACACACGTTACCTCCCCCTGAAGATGGTGCCCACACATGCCGAACCGAAACACTCCAAATATCTGGGGTTCCCACTCTCTCACGGAGCACCAGGAATCAACCTCGCCAGACATATGGAATCCCTGGTTGCAGCATTGTCACTGGGTATCGCCTCTTTCCGCGCTTATGGCTTCCATGGCTTCAGCTGGCGACACCCCCGCAACCGACTGGTGATGTTCAGAACATTCATCCTATCCACGGCTACATATGGGCAGAACATTATTGCCTGGGCTCTGCCTATATGGAAGGATGAGTTGGACCCTGGTCGAGCACTTTAACTCAGCACCCATCCAAGCAGCAGTCATCATCACGGGCACTAAATACCCTCGGTTTCCCAAACATCAAACAAACTTACTTCACTTTTGCGGCCTGCTCCCCGGGCGACCATTCGCGGACTCCCTCGGAGGTTGCCTGGGACTACAACTCGACTCAATGGCCAGCACAAATCCACTCACCCCTCTGACGCAACCCGTCCGGGCCCACGACAAACCATCACTGCGCTTCCCGTACAGTATCTATGCTCACCTGAAAACTATACACAAAACCGCGGGCGGGCGTACACCCCACCATGTAACCCTCCGCCAACGCTGTGACGACATCAGGAAGAACTCAACAAAACATTGGTCCAACAAGGAGATCGCGGCAATGGCCCGGCGCCAATACTACTACCAACTGTTAATGGGTAAACCGCCAACCTCAAACTGAGACACAGCCAGACACGACAGCTTCAATCGCTGCTTCGAGTCTACACCAATCCGACTCTGTGCTATGATTGTAACGAATACGTACATGTTCACATTGCTCGACAATCGCACCGATGGCTGTCTCTGCCCTGTCTGCCCTGGTAGCCACAAGTTCACTACCAGCCACTTTACCTTCATCCAACAACTGATTCTACGCATCCTGGTAGGTCCAAAACTGCCGCTCATTGGCCCTGACCTCCTTCAGCAATTACAGGAGTGCCACGACTTCCACGGTGTCTGGACCCTCCACGAACACCTTGGATCTTTTCTCCAGCATGTTGAAGAACCACCGTACCCTCACCCGTCCCTGACACATCAACAGATGTTCCCCATACCCCGGCTATTCACGCTGTTGAAGTACTGCTTCCAAATTTCGGTTCAAACCTAATCATCGCGCTTGTTGGTTCCGCCTATGATACTTCCGATCCAGGCCAGCCAACCCATACCGAATTCATCCGTGGGCTGGTGCGGCATTGGCTTACCCCCATCCTCGCTCCTCGACCGGATTATGACGAATAACCTGGTCCTTCTCGGTATTTCATACTCTGCACTAACCCATTCCGCGGCACTACACGGCGCAGACCCGATCCATACCACAGAGGTGGGTACTCTATTTAGTAGGTCAGCAAGCGAATATATAGAACATTCGATAGTAACAGTGTTTTTGTCAACACCGGCCCGAATTGACTTAGCGCATATCTTCCATTGTCGACTCACTTGGCCCAAGCTTCAAACGGGAATTTACTGACCACTTCTTCCCATCAATCTTTCCTGAACCCCTACAGCGACTATGCGAGCCATACCATATGTTCATACATTGTAACATACATACTTGTCATTTTGGAAATAAATAATATTATCCTAACTGACTTAAATTGTATCTTAGTTTATATAACATAGTTTAAAACACAGAAATATCCATCGAAGTTTACATATTTTTCAGTTATTTAGTAGATACCGTAGTGTACTGCTTCTAGACTGTCTGATAATTGCTTACTATCTAGCGACAGGACTGTAAGTATTCTATACTACCTCATAGTGGCTATACTACCCTAAAGTAAGCTACACGCTAGTTACTATACCTAGACCTTATTAATTTGAGGTTCCTGAGGTTACTGGGGACACTGGTCCGTCTGGTACTGAGCCTGCCGTTGAAGCTGTAGAGGACGCCTTTCTGAGCTTGGTTCTGATGAAAACTCTGAGGATGACTCGTCGGACCCTAAAGTCTTATAAGAAGAGGTCTCAACTGCCGCGGAAAGGCTCGCCAGCGTCCGTGTGTCTCCTAGTAGTGCAGCCCAGGGCATCAGCTCGCCATCTGACCGCGAAAAGTCAGATATTGGTAAGACTATATCTCCTGAACAAGTGGAGGAATCGTCTCGAGATCGACGGTTTATTACTACTAAAAGTCAGCCCAATCCACCTATCAACAAAGATGGCGGCGTTCCATTTCGTGAAATTTCATTGCATGCCTCGCCACTGAACGCCTCGCCACCGAGTGTTGGGGCGGAAGACGCAAATGTTGGGGACGCCATAAATTGACAACGAGTGGTTAGATCTTCTCAACCTTGACGTCATTTGAACCGCACAGTTGAGCTTTTAAAGGAGCTAGCCGCTGCCGCAGTTTCTGACCCTTCGATCTTATCCCACGTGGCCGATATTCTTCCTATACCGAAAAAAGCTCTCCTAAGCCGGGGTTCGAACTCGAGGCCCTCTGGTTACCCAGCCAACTAGTTTACCACTGAGCCAGTTACCGCTGGTGAAGTAGAGGCACAACTTCAATTCTGAATCTCTATATCTCGGAAGCTACAATCGACCACCCTTTCGACAAACCTGACCCTGTCAGAGGCTATGATCGTATGGAACTCGATGAGGCTTACCATCCTCGTAATATCAAACCTCATTTGCCAACTAACCCTGGCAATCACGATTTTGGCAATCGCTACACCAGTACCTTACTAGAGAGTACCCACTCTAGCACTGAAGGCGAGGAAGTGAGAACCAGACAACAACGTCTCAGGCTATTACGTTCTGGTATGCAAGTCCTTGAGGACCGTCTATTGAATGACTCATTCGCTATCTAATCGATAACAAGAGAAAGGAGATAGACTCCATCTTGGCACTAGCAGCCCGTAGCACTGAGCGTGAACCTCGTGAACGCTTCGAACCAAGCTTTATAAAGCAGCTAGGTAGCGCGAAGGTTGAGGTTGATTTCTCTACTAATGAGAGAACAGTGGAGACACTGAAGGCCTTTGACCAACTTAAGGAGTCTGCCAGCCTTAAGGATAAGCAGATGATGAATACCTTTATTCATTTCTGTGAGTCAGAGGAATGGAAAACTATCTCGAAGGCCTATGAGACCAACTGGAAAGCCCTACCTTGGCGCCAGTTGCATGAGAATATACTTAACGCGTTCTTTGAAGATGCACGTGACCGTGGACTCCTAGAGTCTCGCAAGACCTTTGCGAACGATACTACTATTCGAGGTGCTCTAGCTCATATGACACATATGAACACTCGGATGGGAGGTCGTATCTATACTGGCGAATTTTTTTATTAATTTGTCAGATGATGTAGACTCTGGGAGCTAACCTCTTTAAGAAAGTCAATGATGACATCATCGCCTATGGCGATTTGCGATCTATGCCTTGGTCTGTCTTCGAGAAGATAGTTCAAAAGCATACCAACTCATCTACTAGAGTACTTAGTACCTCGAGCTTTACCCAGCCCGCTAAGCGTACCGCGACAGAGAATAACACTGCGCGTAATACTAAGAAACCTCGCACTACTGCTGGAGGTGGTAAAGGCTCTACTTCTACTGAACTAAAGGGTGAAAGGAAGGAGAGAGTACCTTGCAAGAAGTGTGGTTACAACCTCACTAAACGTGATGGCAAGTGGAATGGTAAACACGACTCTGTTAAGTGTGCACCAGGCAAGCCAAACTTTGGGCACTATATGAAAGAGTATATTACTTGCAAGGGTACTAACGGTTGGCACAAAGATGATTGTAAGGACATGTCGGACGTCCAAGTTCAGCACTGACAGTTCTATATTTGTGCACTAGAGCAAGATTATGAGAAAAGTTCAATCAAATCTATGCCAAAGGAGATGAACGTATATTTCAAACCGTTTATGTAAATGGAGGAAAAGTTATAGCACTTTTTGATCCAGGGGCTGAAGTCTCTGCTATCTCACGCCAGAGTAGCCTACGCTACAGATATGGCTATCCATAACGAAACAACTATTTTAATCTTGGGAAATGGCAAAGTTACCACTTGCGAAGAAGCCATTTGTAGTAAGTATACGCGAGATAACTGTATCTCAACGTTCTCCCTCCCCAGGGAGGGGGACGTTGTTCATTTATTAGTAATTATAAACAGTAATCCTAAAATGACTGACTCTTAAATGAGTCATTAGTCATGTGCTGTAAAAAACCAGCAAAACCCTAAAACCCAGTTTATCAGATTATTCTGATAAACTGTAAAACTTGTAATAAACCTAAAATAATCAAATAAATATAAGTACTTGTATTCTGACCACAACCCCCCCCAAACTGAAGCACTGAACAAAGCAGTGTGCCAGTTTCAGAGATGATAAGAATAGCATAGTACCTTATGTGCTGGCATTATCCTCGAGCTAGAGCATTGTGCTGGCATTTATCCTCGAGAGCTAGAGCATTGTGCTGGCATTTATCCTCGAGAGCTAGAGCATTGTGCTGGCATTTATCCTCAGAGAGCTAGAGCATTGTGCTGGCATTTTACCTCAGAGAGCTAGAGGACCCGATGTGTACGTCTCGAGCGACCCGTCGTGTTTGAATTCTTGAAGCTACTGTTCATCTGTGTCAGCATATAGGAGTTTGGCAAGTACAATATAGGACTGTATTTGTGTCGGAGAAAAACTGCCAGTGGCAGAAACCGTGCAAACCATTAACCCGCTGTTTCAAAACAATGCCCAAGGAGTTGTTTGATTGATTTCGCTGTGTTATACTCCGAAGCAAGAGTGGCTCATTTAACCTCGCGAGCTTGAGCCGCTGACGATTTTCCCTCGCGAGCTCGAGTGCTAACCGTTTATTCTCGCGAGCTCTGGCTGGTTTATACTCGGGAGCTAGAGTCGCTGCTTTTTTATACTCAAGAGCTCGAGAGGCTGGTTTATACTCGGGAGCTAGAGTTGCTGGTTTATACTCGGGAGCTAGAGTCGCTGCTTTTTTATATACTCAAGAGCTCGAGAGGCTGGTTTATACTCGGGAGCTAGAGTTGCTGGTTTATACTCGGGAGCTAGAGTCGCTGCTTTTTTATACTCAAGAGCTCGAGAGGCTGGTTTATACTCGGGAGCTAGAGTTGCTGGTTTATACTCGGGAGCTAGAGTCGCTGCTTTTTTATACTCAAGAGCTCAGTGGCTGGTTTATACTCGGGAGCTAGAGTTGCTGGTTTATGCTCCAGAGCTTGAGCTCGATATCCGAGAACAAAGTTATATTGAAGATAAAGTATTAGACTTGTGCACGTTGGCGCTTACGTGTCCGTGTCTGCGAAGCTTTGTGGTAGGCCGCGATATCGTTGGCATCATCAAAAGCTTCTGCTGTTTCCCACGTTGGTTCGCCTTCTCGCCATCTCACCAGGTATTCTAATTTCCCCGTCTCATCATTCGTACGATGTGTGATAATATGGCGAAACTCCACCCCCTCCTTCGGTCCATAAGTCTTCGTTAATTGGTGGGTCTGTGCGTCTATGCACTAAACGGAGGAGTTCCACCCGTACCGGTTTGGTCTTGAATTCTGGTGGGGCGGAACCATCCTTGTTCGCTAACTCGTAGCGTTGGCCGTGTCTAGCTTTGACTACATATGGTCCAAACAATGGCCGCATAGCCTTCGTTGTTCGGCCTTCTGATCGTACCATGACCACATCTCCTTCGTCGAAATGTACCAAGTCGTGAGCATGCAGGCGGTCAAATGTCGTCGTAAGCTTGCCTGTATACTTCTTGGTAATGTGGTGGAGGGTCGGCAATATAGTGTCCTGTAACTGGTCTAATCGTTGTGCCCAGGTGTCATTCGTCATCGGCTGAGAATCCGGTAACTCGTCCGTGAAATCGGCGAACGGAACATGGCGGCGGCCAAAGTACACGCTAAACGGTGCACTCTTATGGCGACGGGATATCCGAAGGTTCTGGTATAGCATCGTAAACGGAAGGCGTTCGTCCCATCGAAGGGGAACTGCCTCACAGCATTGTCGAATAGAACGTGTAATCTCCTTGTGACGTCGTTCTGCCGCGCCCAGTACTTGGGGTCGATATGGTGGAGACACCTTATGTAGCATCCCCACTTCCTGGACCAGAAGCTCCACTAACTTGTTGGTGAACTCCTTCCCCATGTCTGTTTGGATTTTACGGGGAAACCATGTTCGCCAAAAAAATCTCTATGAGTGTCTGTGTCGTGGTTTCCTTTGTCTTGTCCGGTGTGGCTCGAAGGATAGAATAGCCTGTGGCGATGTCTAAGACGTGAAGAATATAATTGTTCTTGCGTCTGGACTCCAGTGGCATCGGGATGTAGTCCACTTGAATATGGTCCCACGGGTAGCGTGCATCGATGCTAATCATCGGGTGGAAACCTTTACGAAGTGTGTCCTGTCCCAAACATGTGCCACATTGCCGCTTAACTTCTGTGGCTAACTCAAGTGCCCCTGGCCAAACGTGACCGTTCTGACGAAGTTGTTGGACTGTGTCCGCCGCCCCATGATGTCCTTGTTCGTGTTGCGCTTGCGTGAGTTGCGTACGACGCTGTTTCTCCGCCGGACTCGCTTGTGCAAACGCCGGTTGACCCTCTGCATCTGCCAGTGCCACTGAGATTTCTCGCGCTGTGTCTAAGCACATGACATATTTTGTATGCTTTGGTTCTGCAAAACCAAGTCGCTGTGAAAACAGCGGGTCCAGTTTGAATCCATTGGGAGGACCCACCCGTGCTACTACGGTATGACCCCATGGTGTCTTCCCACATGCGTACTTAGCGTACTTGAGGAACGTGTGTGGTGTCCGTGGTACCAGCACCGGTTCTGTCTGCAATAACTGCTTGAACAGGTCGAACCATGGTGCTCTTGGTACCCATGGTAGACATACTGTGGCCCGTGCGCCGTCGGCTCGTATCTTGCGTAACATCCTGTGTATCTGTCCCCAAGGCGGGTTCATCCATCCATCGACTATCGACCAGTCGTGGGCAAACGCTCCTTCCCCATCATCCTTCGTCCAGAACCGAGGAAGCTGAGCGTTGGTTGGGTCCGCAAATACATCTATGTCATTCGGTCCAAAGTGTTGTTGCGCTTGTTCAAAGTAACTAGGGAATAACTGCCAGCCGTCGGTATACATTATTTCGAGTTCGTCCTGCTCCGCTGTTCCCTCGTGTACTCTACTTAACATGTCCGGGAGCACATTTGTCTCTCCTGGTATATGCGATATGGTAAAGTTGAATGGCGCGATGATATGATGCCATCTCTGAAGCATCGGATTAAGCTTGAGCTGTGTGTTCATATATACAAGGGCCTTGTGGTCCGTGAAGACCGCAAACCGTTGCCCATCCAAGTATTCCCTGAAATGTGTCAGTCCATATACCAATGCCAGTAACTCCTTCATAGGTGTGGCGTAGTTCTGTTGCGCATGGTTCAGAGTCTTACTAAAGAACATTAAGTAATGTTTCTTACCGTTGACCCATTGGAATAGCGCTCCCCTAAACCGTAATCGCTAGCGTCGGTTTCCAAGTTTAGAGGAATGCCGTCGACCGGAAAGTGTAACGCCACAGCATTCACCACTGCGTCTTTCATTGCCTGCCACGCCTGTGCATGTCTCTCCTCCCAACGATCACCTATCAACTCCTTTGGTTTGAGTTTGCAAAATTCGCGCAAGGGTGCAACCGTGTTCGCGAAATTAGGCAGATGTTCGTGGAGGTAATTTGCTAAACCCAACGCCGAGGCTATATCTTTGTATCGTTGTGGTGTGGGCCAGTCGATCAGCTTGGCCTGCTTTTCGTGGTCAATGTCAATGCCTTGTGCCGATACTTTCTTCCCTAGGATCATGACTTCGGAGATAGCGAAGTGGCACTTGGCAGGGTTAAGCTTAAAACTGTGGTATGTTAAGCGTTGTATCACCTTCTGCACCGTCCTAACGTGTTCGTCATAACCGTCACTGGCGATAACTATGTCATCGATATAGTGGTGAACCGGTAAGCCATCAAGTATTGTACTCAAGGTACGTTGAAACTGCTGCGTGAGTACATGAAGACCGAACGGTGCTGATGTGAACGAGTACTGATAACGTTCGTGTGTAAAACTAAATAAGTATTGTGAGTCTGGATGGATGGGCAGCCTGTGGTATGCAGCCGATATGTCCAGCGTCGTGTAGTACTTCTTACTCTTGAGGCGAGATATGAGTTCGTTGACCTTGGGGATCAGGAACTGGTCACCAGGAATAAGCGCGTTAACGGCACGCATGTCTAAACACACGCGTACCTTCTTGACGTTGCCTTCCGCATCGAATGTCGGTACCGCAAGGAGAGGAAGATTAACAGTCGTTGGTGTCGTTCGTTTCGTGATCACCAAATCCGTCAACCACTTCTTCACTTGTTCATCCACATAGGGGGAGCCATCGATCGGATACGAAGTTACGCGCCGATCGCCGCATCTGCAACGCTTGTTCATGGGTTACTGGGATGGTTACCTCACTCCCTTCCAGACGACAGCGCGCGTTGTCGGCAATTTTCGCATTGGCTTCCAAATCCTGTGCCAACCGTTGGCGTACATCGACGGGTTCCGTCGTGTTAGGTGCCTGTCGGCGTGGTATGGGTTCGAGGAGCTCTTCTAGTTCTGTGGGGTCTATTGGTGCAAGTGGCGATTGGATACCGCCTATGTATAGGCACAAGCCTTTCAACATATCTTGCCCCACTATAACATCTATACCCGTCGGCAAGTTCATCAATTCTAATGAACCGTCGATAATTCTGGTACCGTACCTTATAGGTACCACTTCCGTCGTCCCCAGTCGAGGAGTTCGCACCGCCTTGTCAGCTAAATATATAAATGACCCAGGTGGTGCCGGAGTTATTGGTCGGCCAAGGAGGTCTGCGGATGTCTGTGAGATACAACTTCTATTTGCTCCCGTGTCTATCAAGGCTTTGAACGTACGTCCGTTGATTTGTACTTGAATATAGACTCGGTTGTCTGACGTCAGCAATGGGTCTTGTATTGCCATCACTGCTCCAATCGTGGTAACAAATATGAAGCTCCTATCCGACTCAGACACCCGCACCTCTCATGCATGATCGGCTACCGACTCCCACATGTCATAGGTGTGGTTTGGTGGTGACGTCATGTGCTCGAAGTCTTCGTAAAGGATCGTGTTGATATGAATCTCTGTAGCTTCCGATGGTGGAGCCAAGTCTTCGTCCTGTGTAATCGCAATCGCATTCACCTGTACTTGATGCGTCGGACGTATTGTAACTACGTCTCTAGTCTGGGATGTATTCTGCCCCTGTCCTGCGGTTGACGTTGTGGACGGTCTGTGTACCGATTGTACGTCCCTCAAAGGACGGTTGTTGTCGTATAGCCTTGCCCGACCCTCTGCGCTCACCGCTTGCGACGCCCTGAAATGGTGACACCGTGGATGTGCCTACCACCTGGTGGCGCCTGTGCCTGGCACCCCGCACAAGTCGTTGGTACCGTAGGTTGGGGCCGTTGAGTCCAATTCTGCGTTTGTCGTCTACTCGTCTGTAGGTTGGGGCGGCTATTGGTGTGGTCGCGACTTCCATTGGTCGTCGGGCCCTCGCGGTTGTTGCGACCCTGGAAACGTGCTGCCGTACGTTGCTGTGCATCCTGAATGTCAGGGCTCAACAGCTGTATAAGCTCGTGTGTCTCCATCAGTTGCCATTTGGGATGCAACTGTAGAGTACGTTCATACGTACGGCCGTTGAGAGCTTCTTCTAACAGTTGTACAATGCAGTGGTTCACTAAATTCTGTTGGAAGTCGGCATCTGTCTGGCACCGTTCACGTGCCCTCCTGTGGTTCTCCATGAGCTGTGTCATTTGTTCCATAAGAGGAGTGTGCATGTTCCGACTTTGGCCCTTGGCTAACTTGCGAAACGCGGGATCGACAGTGGCTTGTGTTTCGTGCGAACAGATCTGTTCGATCTGTAGCTGAGGTGTGCATGTCTTCAACCGTTCAGAGTTGTCGCGGATGTAGTCCAGCGTTGACTTCTCCGCCTTGAAGTAAGATAGTACCTTATGAAACCATGTAAGGTTCCAACTCTCGTCCAGCCCTGCGATTTGTGCGTTCTTGAACGCCTCGAGGAGAGCCCCTCTTGTGTCCCGTTCCATGATATCATGTAGGTAGTATCTGTTCGACGGCCAATCAGGCCACGTACGTGGTGAAGGTACGGGGACGCTTCTCTACCGGTCGGGACTCTAATGTAGCTCGAAGTGTCTCAATCACGCCCCGAAGAGCTTCAGCTCGAGCCGTGTTATTCTCCTCGATTGCTTGGCATAGCTCGTCACTTAAATGTAGTATCCGTGCGTGTAGCGCCTGTCGCCTTTTCTCGATACTAGCCGGTGTGGGCGGAGGCACTGTTGTCTCCTTCTCTTGTCGTTTAGGTGTCTGTACATATTCACTGGGCGCTTCTTTCTCGCCCCACTGACGTTGCTGTTGTTGGCGCAGGTTCGTACTTAATCGGTCCTGTCTATTCTTCACCGCCTGCTTACCTTGAGGATTCTGTCTGGCTAATACTTGTTCATGTGCGAACTCTTGAAAAGTTGGTGTGTTCTCACTGGCAGACAGAGTATCATCCTCCTCGGTTGAACTGTCCTCTGACCCTGGTGATTTGTACCCGAGTCCATAAAACGGACGCTCACAGCCTTGAATTCGGAAGGTAGGGTTGTCTTCGTCCTCTGGTACTGCCTGTACCCGTTCGTGTGCGTCAGAAGAACTCTCCTTAGCGGCCGGCCCCTATTGTAGTTCGTCCGGCGTTTATGCGCTGTAACCTCTGTTCGTATTTTTCAAAGAGAGACTGCTGTTGTGTCATCAGCTCCGTGAGTTTCTGAGCTGACGATTGTTCCCGTGCCGTTTCCTTGTTGTTGGTACGGTTCCGGTGACGCTTCCGCTTGTTAGGTGGGAGGCGTGGTGGGTCATTACTGGGAAATAAGGCCCCTGGAGTATCCCGAGACGAACGAGGGGACACAGCCCTTCACTGGCTACCTGTTCACCAATAAAAGTCTGACTACTGTCCGCACGCAGGTCGGGTACTTCCTTGGTCTCACCCTCGAATATGACATCCTCGTCAGATTGTGCAGGTCCATTTTGTTTGCTGTTGGTGGCTGCTTGTCGTCCGCGGAAATAATGTGTGGAGCCCCAAGATGTGTCTGTTGTTGCCCCTCCAGAGCCTGACCTGAGTGCGGAGCGGAGCGTTCCGTATGGGACTGACGACGTTTAGTTCCACGTCGGTCGATATCATCTTCCTTGCGGCGCTCAGGATTCAAGAGTTGCTGTCTACGACTTTGGCGGGGTAGGACATGGTTGGTGAGTTGTTTGTCAATGGAGAACTAGAAATGTGTGCGAATGAACTGATAGAGTACTGAATATAAATATCCATTTTCTATTAAATTTCATCCTTCAAACACATAACGTCTCGACATCGATCTCCGAGGAACTCGTGGGTTCCCTCGTGACTGTTTTATTTCTTACACTTACATAAGTAGTGTGGATAGTCTATCTACTCTAACACTACCAGCTGTCTTACTCGTCATCCCACAATAACATATGGTTGAGTGCCTCATTAGTCGGAGCCACTTCTTGTTCTACTCCTCGCCAGCTCTTACTCCGGCCTAATGACGGCCTATTCGCAGGACCCTGTTGGGAACTTCCCTCATCGCTCCTCTTTTTACTCTTCTTACCCGTGATGTCCTTGTCATGTGCTGTTGCGGTTGTTGGAATATGCTTCTTGATCTAAGAACGATTGCTCGTTACTGCACTCCTAAACTAAGCTGCCGTCAACCACACCTTCTGTGCATACTGTTGATCCTCTCCGTTGACCTGATTTATCTGGAAGTTCTAGTGATTTGAGTGTGTTCGCATATCATTTCCACAATTTAACCTTGTATTTACTTGCATCGTTCGTGTTATGTGCCCCCCACCCTTATATGCTCCTAATAACTCACAGGTGCTTACTTGTGTCTCTGTATGCTTCCTAATATCCCATTCTGAAAACTTTTGTAAAATAATCTAGTATGTCGCTGATTCTTTTGCGTCATCGTACTAACCGAGTCGGTACTAACCATGTACATCTCCCATCTCTACTACCCTACTGTGGATCCTAAAGAACTTTCTTCTAACAACTTCTTAAATACAATTTAAGCTCATTAGCTTGCAATACGATTTGTACTTGTCTCACACTGAAAACAACCTTCCTACCTGTACTCACACATGACTACTTATCTGTGGATTCTGACTGATTGTCTGATTTCGTCATTTGATCGTCGTGAGACTTTCCTTGTTGACCCTGGTTAATGTTCTGCTTGATTGGAATGTTCGCTCTTCGGGTTCACTCGTATTAGTAGATTCTTTCTTCATCCTCGTCGTCCACACGTCGTTAATCCAATCTAAATCGGTCAATTCAATCTAAATCGTTCGGATAATCTAAATCGTTCAATTTGATGCGACATTCTCTGTTCGCATTGTCTTTCAATTGTTATACTTATAACAAAAAAAATATGTGCCAGCTACTGACTAATTCATATTCTGTAGCTTTCTCTGTAATTACTAATAAACTAACAACTTCTATGGTAAGTTAAAAAATGTAGTAAGTATACGCGAGATAACTGTATCTCAACGTTCTCCCTCCTCAGGGAGGGGGGGACGTTGTTCATTTATTAGTAATTATAAACAGTAATCCTAAAATGACTGACTCTTAAATGAGTCATTAGTCATGTGCTGTAAAACCAGCAAAACCCTAAAACCCAGTTTATCAGATTATTCTGATAAACTGTAAAACTTGTAATAAACCTAAAATAATCAAATAAATATAAGTACTTGTATTCTGACCACAAGATGATAACATGTTAAAGATACCTAAACCTCCGGAAGGTGAAGCAAAGGATATGATTCCGCACTTCACCGATATAATTATGGACTTAATTATACAAAACAGGAAGATTGCAATAACTGACTGGTGTATGTTTAAGTTCTCTAATGGGTACGTTAGACTTGACTTAACAAACGTCGACTTCTCTAAGTTAAAGTGTCCTTCACATAACTACGTGAGTTGGAGACACAAAGACGTTGTCAAAACCCAAATCGAAGATTGGTTAAAACAGGGTCTAATTGAAATCAATTATGATGCAACCCCAGTTAACTTAGCTCTCTTAGCGGTCGATCGATATAAATCTGATGGAACGTTTAGTAAAACAAGAGTAGTACTAGACCTGTCGCCAATCAACAAACTAATTCCGCAACATAGTTTTCCTTACCTAAGATAAGCGAGATACTACGCAAAATGGAGGGTGCGACTATCTTTACCAAGATAGACTCATAGGAAATACTTTTCCTTTACTTGGCAAGGTAAGAAGTACCAGTTTAAAGGTGCACCTGAAGGCTTACACATGTTACCTTCTTTCTTCCAACAAGTTATGATGTAACTATTTGCGGACCTGTCGTATAACGTATCAGTCTATTTAGATGATATAGTTATCTTTACAAAGACAGCACATGAACATGCTAAACTCGTTAAAGAAGTCTTAAAGCGACTTAATCATGCTAAACTTAAGATTAACGAAGACAAGTGTTCTTTTGCTAAAGATACTATACACTTACTTGGCTACAAAGTATCTGCAGCAGGGGTAGAAATCGATGCTGGCAAGAAACAGTTTCTGTTGGATTTATCAACACCAATTACTGGAAGAGATGTGAACTCTGTGTGTGGGTTTGTTAACTTCTTCTCGGATTCTGTACCGCATCTTTCTCATTACTTAAAGCCTTTCAGTCACCTACGGCTGCACAAAGGACCTTTGGGAAAGCTTTGGACTAAAGAATGTGATTATGCATTTAAACTAGTCAAAAGTAAAGTAATGGACGCACCCATCATGCAGTACCCTGTGGATGGTGTCCCATTCCAAGTAGCAACCGACGCTTCACATCGAGCGGTAGGTGGAGTGCTTTACTAACCGATAAATGGTAAACCGCGCTACATACAATTATTTAGCAAGAGTTATAATAAGAGTCAACGGAATTACCCTACCGTTAAACAAGAGCTCCTTGCTATAGTTACTGCGCTAAGACAGTTTAAAGACTACCTTTATGGAAGTTACTTTACTGTCGCCTGTGATCAAAAGTCACTAACATACTTAAAAGATATGAACCCTGATTCACAGTTGGTGAGCCGCTGGCATGACATTATTGCCAAGTTCGCTTTTGATATAACACACATACCAGGAATACATAACCATCTTCCTGACATGCTCTCTCGACTTGTGCCCGACTACCAGAAAACAGTCAAGGAGTTATTAGCAACCGATTGGATGCTAAATAAGAAATGGTTTAACCTCGCTCAATCACGATGGGGTCCATTTACTGTTGATATGTTCGCCGCAGAACATAACAAACAGGTTTCTGAATATAGGTCGTTGACTCATCCTAAAGGTGATGCATTTCAGCTTGACTTATCAAAGCATAATGCATGGGCTAACCCACCTTGTCAACTTATCGCACAGTTGTTAAATTATGTTAATATTACTAAATCTACCATTACGCTGTGTTGTCCCTTACGTAACTACGACCCATGGATACTTGATTTAATTAATATAATACAAGACGAGCCTGTCTATGTCGACCGTGGAACCGACACGTTCTTGTATCAGGGATCCTATTCTATTAAGAAGACGCCTTGGAAACACACCATTGTTTGTCGCATCGGTCCTGCAGGTACCACTAAGTGGAAACCCTCAACCGAATTCTTAGCTAAACTAGAGGAGTCTAAAGAGTTTGAACAAAAGCTCAAGACTCGTACAACACATGCACCCAACAAGATTGCAGTCGAGGTAATGCCGATTGAAACGGCATTAGATCGTAAAAAAACATGGAACTAGCTAAGGCCATGGATCAAAGACTCAAAACTCTAAGAGAACCTGAAGCTCGCACTCAACTAATTAAAGCGCTGCTTAAAAGAACAGCCAGGAGTTGCAAAACAACTGAAGAAGATACTTCAACAATCCAATGTTGTCAATTATGTATCTCAGGAGTCTACCCCTCCTGATACTGAGGTTGCCCTTTCCAACAGGACTATGGTTCATCTAGCCAGCGTTACGCAGAATCTGACTGACTTAGAGGAGCTCGAAAGTAAAGTTAAAATTATACATAATTTAATGCATCAAGCATATGAGCATACTTATAAAATGGCTATTCGTGCAGGGCTTGATCACCCGGCGCTGAAAGAAATCATACGTGAAGTATACCGACGCTGTACTGATTGTGAAAAGAACCAGATCAAGCGCTACGGTTGGGCACCCCTAAAAAGTGTGACAGAAGACCAACCGATGCGCCGAGCCATAGTAGATTTGGTTAAACTCCCGCGATTCAAGTATACTGGCGATGTATATATCTCTCATTTCTTATGTGTGGCTTTGGGCTATAACTTGCTTTATGCAATACCGAACAAACGCTCTGCTGTCACGTCTTTAATGACTTCGGTTTCCCCCGAGTACTATGTTCTGATAACGGTAGTGAGTTTTGTACCGACGTAATGGAGGCACTTATACTCGTATCAGACATGACCCATAGGCGTGGTGTTCCTTACAAACCTCAAACGCAGGGTGCAAATGAGACACGTCATAGAGAACTTAAGAAACTCTTGCGTACCGCACTAGACGACGTTGAGGATATGTGGCCTTATCATTTGAAATGGGTTCAGACTCAAATGAATAACTGCATGAATCCTCAAACTGGAACACATCCGTTTCACTATTTCTTTGGCCGCTATAATGAATTACAAGCAACGTTTGATAAAACTGCGCCCGAGAAACACGTTACCCCGTGGCTACAAAAGATTGAGCATATGCAGAACGTTGTTTACCCCTGTTTACTCGAGCACAAGAATCGTGTCCTACTTAAAGCGTATGACCGATGGAATAACACTAAGAACATTGTTCAGTTCAAAGTCGGCGATTACGTTAACATTATAAATCGAAACGCCAACGTTACCGAACTCTCTTCTAAGACGATAGGACCTTTTGTTATTTCCTACCATGATGAGAAGAGTGATACTTACGAAGTGAATAACATTGATGGTACTAGCGCAACCAATCTAGGCACTCACCGTATCCCTACCTCCGAACTCTCATTCGCTCGCTCATTTGATTCTGATGTACCAGTTATGGGTCACAAGTCAAAGATATAATTGACAAAACATCCGAAGACGGTTACACTTACTACAAGACCCGTTTCATGGATGGGACAGTAGCTTGGCTAACCTCCGATGCATTTCGTGAATCTCGCGACTTTCTTCGTATCTTTAATAAGAAATGGAATAAGCGTTTACATAAGAACACACGAGATAAACGAAAAGGGTTTCCTCAGGTGACTACAAACCCTGACGGATCTGAAATTCCCTATTTGCCACCTACTTCCTACGTGACTAAACTTTCTGATCTGCTTACCAACAGTGCAGAAAATTGTTCAAACTTACTTACTAATGAAGAACAGCCTTTGGCTATTACCTTACCAAATAATAAACGTAAGGCGCCTACATCGGAAATGGTTACTGGACCAAATACTAAACGACATAGAGTACAACATGAGTCTTGAACTCGTACATATAGGCACATACTTACTCGATAAGTCATGACCGAAACCGTTTTTACTTTGGTTTTCGCTTTACCAACTAGATCGTATCTTAACGTATGTTCGTAGTTCTAAAAGCTACTGGGGGCTATGTAGAAATACGGCCTCCGGTCAGTCTAAAATATCAAGATCAATTGAGATAATACATTGGATTTTATTTGTATTTTATATAATTTAGTACAAGCTCTTTTTCCAATATTTCCAAAGTGTTTAAAATTCACTTTGATGGCTCCAATAGCCTGAGTATTTGGTATGACTCATCTACTTGTACCTATTTGAGACATTAGTAGATGTAGGATATTATAAACTAAATTTTATAATCTCCGAACTACTACTTATAGATTTTGGTCCTCCCGCCAATCTCCAAAATCCAATAAGTCTTTTTCTTTTTTTAACTTTTCTTCAGATGGAACTCTATTTATATCAGCTAATGTATTAACGTGACTTACGTTATTATGTCTATTTACAAATTAGGCAAGTGGTCATGAACACCTAGTACTTCTAGTGAAAATTATTCAATAAAGAACAGCTAGAGGTGCACGCCCTGTGTGATCGAGGATATTTAGGCTCTTAACAAGAGGCAGTCCTGATCATTCTTACACAAGCTACAACTGCTAAATCCTAACTGACTAAATTGTATTTTAGTTTATTATAGTTTGAAACCTAGTAATTTCCATCGAAGTTTACAGTATCGCAAACCTTATGAAAATCGATATTCTAACAATCGTGGAAATAACTCCGACGATCGTCATCACCGTAAAAGAACTAATAAGTCCAAGCCCCACCGCAAAGACGATTCAGTACCGAAATCTACACCCTACTCACGACGCGCCGACTATCCGTTGAAGTAACCCAGCTATCATCAAGATAAACGTAACGAATTTTATAGAAAAGCATCTAACGTAAGAGGATACTACTCCAGGGAAGAAATGCGTAAACCTCCTAAAGTAACGTTCAATTTGGACATGAATAATGAGCAGAATTCTAGTAGTGACGATGAAGGCGTTAGAGCATTTTCAGCAATTGCCGACTATGTCGAATCTGACATCGAATTGCCAGATGAGGATATGCCAGAAACCATCATGGCTACCCCCGAAAATTGCGGAACTATCAGATTTTACTCTAAATAATTATAGTTCAGACGAAGACGATGGACCGGCGGCACTTCTACTCGACAGCTCTAGTGAGGATGATTACGATGACCTACCCGACCTGCTGTCCGACAGCGACTCCGAAGAGGATGAAGCTTTTAGTGATAAATTTAATAAGGACGTCATATCTTCACCAATCAAAGCCATAGACTGAGACAATTTTCGGCCAAAGAGCATCTACGACTGACAAAATAACAACGACTGAACCTAGTGGGACTCTGGACAGTGGAGCCTCAACCCATAATATTAACGATTTGGAGTTGATATCAAACGCAAAACATCACTTCACAAACGTACACCTAGCTGACGGGACTATTGGAATCGCAACTCACTCAGGGCAATTGAGTGACGCTGGAAGGGGCTATTTATAGACCAACTCTAAAGACCAACCTAATCAGCATCCCTCAATTAACAAGGCAGGATACAAGATCTACATGGATGATACAGTCTGCCTCTTACCTTATCCCCAACACCTGGTATATAATTGCGAGCAAAAGCAAGGCGTTTACGTCATACCCTGGAATATTTTTCAAAAGAATTTGCTTACGCCGCCAGTTGGCATGAACGACTAGCGCACCCGGATCATTTACCCAAGGATCTGCCACCTATCGACTATCATGCAAACTGCGGTCACCCTGTATCATGGGTAAACTTGTCAGAAGTCAGACACAAAAGATCTGAAAGAACGGCCCATCCGAAAACCCAATTGACTTGCTCTATATTGACCTTGTTGGAAATTTAAACAGAGCATTGAGGAAACCGCTATGTCCTAACTCATTAACGAATGCTCCAATTTCGAGAGAGGATTGAACCACTATCCATCAACAAGGCGCCAGTAGACTAGACGATTTAACAGTACCCGGTGGAAGGAAAGCGAACGTTTACAATTCGACCGAGGCTCGGAATTTGTGGATAAGGAAGTAGAGACTAACTTACAAAGACTTGGCTATGACGTTCGATCGACACCGAAAGACTCGCCACAACACAACGGAAAAAATTGAGCGGAGTCACCGTACCAATTGAGGAAGAGCTAGGGCGACTCTGTACAACTCCGGCAGGCGACAGATTTTTGGTGAGGCATACCAACATGTCACAGACAGCTCATAACAACGGTAGCGTCAGGAGTAAGAGGAACCTGACAACGCCAATCGAAGATTTATTAGCCGAAAACCAAATTATAACCGTTTTCGAACCTTCGGCAGCAAATGTTTATGGCGGAAGACGACTTAAAACAACAAATGGGATAAGCGCGCTCGCCGTGAAATTGGAAGGTGGGCTAACCCCAGCAGACCACTTCTGACACTTTCCAGAGTTTTTTAGTCCAGAAACCAACAAATTATCACGGACAAAGAAGAGATTATACGATATTTTGAGTGATGAATTTTACATATGGAAGAATGGACAATGTGCGGGCAGACTACAGGAAGAAAAGACTGAGCCGATGAACGACAACTTATCACGACCAAGCCTTCACAGCCTATGGAACCAGGCGAAAATACTCAAGCTACTTACTCCTAGTAAAATGCCATCCCAAGAACCAGTACTCTGACGTTTTAATCAAATCAAATTGTTCTACTGCTTCCAGAGACCAAGATGACACAATACCCACTCACATCTCAGAAGCGGAAAAAGAGCCCCGGTCACTTGATCTTTGAAGAGAAGTCTGAAAGTTACCAAATTTCAGATAATCCAGCTGGGATGAACAT
>LUCW03001573.1:72500-115956 GCA_001586965.3 Sphaeroforma sirkka | reverse complement strand
TCTTTTTTCTTTTTTTTTTAACTTTTCTTTCAGATGGAACTTAATTTATATCAGCCAATGTATTAACGTGACTTACGTTATTATGCGTTCATTTACAAATTAGGCATGTGGTCATGAACACTTCTTAGTACTTCTAGTGAAAATTATTCAATAAAGAAACAGCTAGAGGTACGCCCTGTGTGATTTGAGGATATTTAGGGCTCTTAACAAGAGGCAGTCCTGATCATTCTTACACAAGCTACCACTGCTAAATCCTCTAACTGACTATTAAATTGTATTTTAGTTTACTATAGGTTTGAAACCTAGTAATTTCCATCGAAGTTTACATATTTTTTCAGTTATTTAGTAGTTACAGTAGTGTACTGCTTCTAGACTGTCTGACATCGATTTACTATCCAGCAAATACTATGGCTCAGGGTACTTCTAAAGGCAAGGGAGCCGCTAGCTCTAAGCCTGCTAAGCCTGCCGAGGAAACTGTTGGGGAAGCAAATTCTGAGGTTGGTACAGAGGATTATCCTGAGGATGACTCGTCGGATCCTAAAGCCTTGGAAGAAGAGGTATCTACTACCGCGGAAAGGCTCGCCAGCGTCCGTGTATCACCTAGGAGTGAAGCTCAGGACCCCAGCTTGCCCCCCTGACCACGTGCCGTCAAATATTGGGGATAAACGTCGAAAGGCTGGAAAAATCGTGGATACGAATGTCGGGGGGCATTATAACTCCACATCTAAAGGACACTCCAGCACAAATCCGGAGTGAAAAGGAAGTATTGGACCTGTCCGAAAATTTCGGTTTCGCCATCGATGGAGAAGCCATTCCATTCAGCTCAAATCTTGGGGCCGAAGCTGAGGATGCCATAACTCGAGAACGAGTGGTTGGATCCTCTCAATCTCGACGCCAATTGAACCGCACTGAAGCGCTCTTGAAGGAACTAGCGGCAGCAGCAGTTGTGGACCCCTCTATCGTGTCCCACTTGGCTGATATTCTTCCTATACCGAAGAAGAAGAAAAATTCAGGCCCAGTTTCGAACCCGAGACCTACTGGTTTACCAGCCAGTATGTTTACTACTAAGCCAGTTACCACTGGCGAGAGAAAAATATTTCAAAATTTAATCTCTATAGCTCTGATGCTACCATTGACCATCCTCTTGACAAACCTAACCCTGTCAGAGGATATGATCGTATGGAACTCGATGAGGCTTACCATCCTCGTAATATCGACCCTCATTTGCCAACTAACCCTGGTAATCACGATCTTGGCAATCGCTACACCAGTACCTCGTTAGAGAGTTCCCGCTCTAATCCTGAGGATGAGGAAGTGAGAACCAGACATACTCGTCTCAGGCTATTACGCTCTGGTATGCAAGTCCTTGAGGACCGTCTATTGAATGACTCTGACCTTGACGATAGGAAAGCGGATAACATTCGCTATCTAATCGATAACAAGAGAAAGGAAATAGACACCATCTTGGCACTGGCAGCCCGTAGCACTGAGCATGAGCCTCGTGAACACTTAGAACCAAGCTTTATAAAGCAGCTAGGTAACGCGCAGGCTGAGGTCGATTTCTCTACTAATGAGAGTACAGTGGAGACACTGAAGGCCTTCGACCAACTGAAGGAGTCTGCCAGCCTTAGAGATAAGCAGATGATGAATGCCTCTATTCATTTCTGTGAGCCAGGTGAATGGCGAACTATCTTGAAGGCTCATGAGCCCAACTGGAAAGCCCTACCCTGGCACCAGTTGCGTGATAATATACTTAACACCTTTTTTTTGAAGATGCACGTGACCGTGAACTTTTAGAGTCTCGCATGTTCTTTGCGAACAATACCACTATTCGAGGTGCTCTAGCTCATATGACACATATGAATACTCGGATGGGTGGTCATACCTATACTGGCGAATATTTATTAATTTGTCAGATGATGGAGACTCTGGGAGCTAACCTCTTTAAGAAAGTCAATGATGACATCATCGCCTATGGTGATTTGCGATCTATGCCTTGGTCTGTCTTTGAGAAGATAGTTCACAAGCATACCAATCCCTCTACTAGAGTACTTAGTACCACGAGCTACACCCAGCCCACTAAGCGAAACGCAGTAGAGACTAATACTGCGCGTAGTACTAAGAAACCTCGCACTACTACTGGAGAGGGTACTGGCTCTACTTCTACCGAACCGAAAGGTGAAAAGAAGGTGAGAGCGCCTTGCAAGAAGTGTGGTTACAACCTCACAAAACGTAATGGCAAGTGGAATGGTAGACACGACCCTGTTAAGTGTGCACCAGGTAAGCCAGATTTTGGACACTATATGAAAGAGTGTGCTACTTGCAAGGGTACTAACGGTTGGCACAAAGAGGATTGCAAGGACTTACCGGACGTCCAAGTTAAGCACTGACAGTACCATATGTGTGCACTAGAGCAAGATTATGAGAAAATGTTCAATAAAATCCATACCAAAGGAGATGAACGTATCTTTCAAGCAGTTTTCGTAAATGGAGAAAAGTTATGGCACTATTTGATCCAGGGGCTGAAGTCTCTGCTATCTCACGCCGAGTAGCCTACGCTACAGATATGGCTGTCCATAACGAAACAACTTATTTAATCTTGGGAAATGGCAAAGTTACTACTTGCGAACAAGCCATTGACTATGCACACATAATGCTGTCAGATAGAAGAGAAGTGAAGACTCACCTAATCGTTACTGACATGTCTCAGAAATACGATTTAATTATAGGTATGACTGATCTTCTCAGTTTAGGTATAACACTCACTGGTCTGCCTAATGGGCTAGACCCGAATAAAAGATCAGTCAGATTGTAGTAAGTATACGCGAGATAACTGTATCTCAACGTTCTCCCTCCTCAGGGAGGGGACGTTGTTCATTTATTAGTAATTATAAACAGTAATCCTAAAATGACTGACTCTTAAATGAGTCATTAGTCATGTGCTGTAAAACCAGCAAAACCTTAAAACCCAGTTTATCAGATTATTCTGATAAACTGTAAAACTTGTAATAAACCTAAAATAATCAAATAAATATAAGTACTTGTTTTCTGACCACAACCCCCCCCCCCTGAACTGAAGCACTGAACAAAGCAGTGTGCCAGTTTCAGAGATGATAAGAATAGCATAGTACCTTATGTGCTGGCATTATCCTCGAGAGCTAGAGCATTGTGCTGGCATTTATCCTCGAGAGCTAGAGCATTGTGCTGGCATTTATCCTCGAGAGCTAGAGCATTGTGCTGGCATTTATCCTCGAGAGCTAGAGCATTGTGCTGGCATTTATCCTCAGAGAGCTAGAGCATTGTGCTGGCATTTTACCTCAGAGAGCTAGAGGACCCGATGTGTACGTCTCGAGCGACCCGTCGTGTTTGAATTCTTGAAGCTACTGTTCATCTGTGTCAGCATATAGGAGTTTGGCAAGTACAATATAGGACTGTATTTGTGTCGGAGAAAAACTGCCAGTGGCAGAAACCGTGCAAACCATTAACCCGCTGTTTCAAAACAATGCCCAAGGAGTTGTTTAATTGATTTCGCTGTGTTATACTCCGAAGCAAGAGTGGCTCATTTAACCTCGCGAGCTTGAGCCGCTGACGATTTTCCTCGCGAGCTCGAGTGCTAACCGTTAATTCTCGCGAGCTCGAGTGGCTGGTTTATACTCGGGAGCTAGAGTCGCTGCTTTTTATACTCAAGAGCTCGAGTGGCTGGTTTATACTCGGGAGCTAGAGTTGCTGGTTTATACTCGGGAGCTAGAGTCGCTGGTTTATACTCGGGAGCTAGAGTCGCTGCTTTTTTATACTCAAGAGCTCGAGTGGCTGGTTTATACTCGGGAGCTAGAGTTGCTGGTTTATGCCCAGAGCTTGAGCTCGATATCCGAGAACAAAGATATATTGAAGATAAAGTATTAGAACTGTGCACGTTGGCGCTTACGTGTCCGTGTCTGCGAAGCTTTGTGGTAGGCCGCGATATCGTTGGCATCATCAAAAGCTTCTGCTGTTTCCCACGTTGGTTCGCCTTCTCGCCATCTCACCAGGTATTCTAATTTCCCCGTCTCATCATTCGTACGATGTGTGATAATATGGCGAAACTCAACCCCTCCTTCGGTCCATAAGTCTTCGTTAATTGGTGGGTCTGTGCGTCTATGCACTAAACGGAGGAGTTCCACCCGTACCGGTTTGGTCTTGAATTCTGGTGGGGCGGAACCATCCTTGTTCGCTAACTCGTAGCGTTGGCCGTGTCTAGTTTTTGACTACATATGGTCCAAACAATGGCCGCATAGCCTTCGTTGTTCGGCCTTCTGATCGTACCATGACCACATCTCCTTCGTCGAAATGTACCAAGTCGTGAGCATGCAGGCGGTCAAATGTCGTCGTACGCTTGCCTGTATACTTCTTGGTAATGTGGTGGAGGGTCGGCAATATAGTGTCCTGTAACTGGTCTAATCGTTGTGCCCAGGTGTCATTCGTCATCGGCTGAGAATCCGGTAACTCGTCCGTGAAATCGGCGAACGGAACATGGCGGCGGCCAAAGTACACGCTAAACGGTGCACTCTTATGGCGACGGGATATCCGAAGGTTCTGGTATAGCATCGTAAACGGAAGGCGTTCGTCCCATCGAAGGGGAACTGCCTCACAGCATTGTCGAATAGAACGTGTAATCTCCTTGTGACGTCGTTCTGCCGCGCCCAGCACTTGGGGTCGATATGGTGGAGACACCTTATGTAGCATCCCCACTTCCTGGACCAGAAGCTCCACTAACTTGTTGGTGAACTCCTTCCCCATGTCTGTTTGGATTTTACGGGGAAACCATGTTCGCCAAAAAAATCTCTATGAGTGTCTGTGTCGTGGTTTCCTTTGTCTTGTCCGTTCTGTGGAAAAAAGGATAGAATAGCCTGTGGCGATGTGTCTAAGACGTGAAGAATATAATTGTTCTTGCGTCTGACTCCAGTGGCATCGGGATGTAGTCCCCTTGAATATGGTCCCACGGGTAGCGTGCATCGATGCTAATCATCGGGTGGAAACCTTTACGAAGTGTGTCCTGTCCCAAACATGTGCCACATTGCCGCTTAACTTCTGTGGCTAACTCAAGTGCCCCTGGCCAAATGTGACCGTTCTGACGAAGTTGTTGGACTGTGTCCGCCGCCCCATGATGTCCTTGTTCGTGTTGCGCTTGCGTGAGTTGCGTACGACGCTGTTTCTCCGCCGGACTCGCTTGTGCAAACGCCGGTTGACCCTCTGCATCTGCCAGTGCCACTGAGATTTCTCGCGCTGTGTCTAAGCACATGACATATTTTGTATGCTTTGGTTCTGCAAAACCAAGTCGCTGTGAAAACAGCGGGTCCAGTTTGAATCCATTGGGAGGACCCACCCGTGCTACTACGCGGTATGACCCCATGGTGTCTTCTTCCACATGCGTACTTAGCGTACTTGAGGAACGTGTGTGGTGTCCGTGGTACCAGCACCGGTTCTGTCTGCAATAACTGCTTGAACAGGTCGAACCATGGTGCTCTTGGTACCCATGGTAGACATACTGTGGCCCGTGCGCCGTCGGCTCGTATCTTGCGTAACATCCTGTGTATCTGTTCCCAAGGCGGGTTCATCCATCCATCGACTATCGACCAGTCGTGGGCAAACGCTCCTTCCCCATCATCCTTCGTCCAGAACCGAGGAAGCTGAGCGTTGGTTGGGTCCGCAAATACATCTATGTCATTCGGTCCAAAGTGTTGTTGCGCTTGTTCAAAGTAACTAGGGAATAACTGCCAGCAGTCTGTATACATTATTTCGAGTTCGTCCTGCTCCGCTGTCCCTCGTGTACTCTACTTAACATGTCCGGGAGCACATTTGTCTCTCCTGGTATATGCGATATGGTAAAGTTGAATGGCGCGATGATATGATGCCATCTCTGAAGCATCGGATTAAGCTTGAGCTGTGTGTTCATATACACAAGGGCCTTGTGGTCCGTGAAGACCGCAAACCGTTGCCCATCCAAGTATTCCCTGAAATGTGTCAGTCCATATACCAATGCCAGTAACTCCTTCATAGGTGTGGCGTAGTTCTGTTGCGCATGGTTCAGAGTCTTACTAAAGAACATTAAGTAATGTTTCTTACCGTTGACCCATTGAATAGCGCTCCCCTAAACCGTAATCGCTAGCGTCGGTTTCCAAGTTCAGAGGAATGCCGTCGACCGGAAAGTGTAACGCCACAGCATTCACCACTGCGTCCTTCATTGCCTGCCACGCCTGTGCATGTCTCTCCTCCCAACGATCACCTATCAACTCCTTTGGTTTGAGTTTGCAAAATTCGCGCAAGGGTGCAACCGTGTTCGCGAAATTAGGCAGATGTTCGTGGAGGTAATTTGCTAAACCCAACGCCGAGGCTATATCTTTGTATCGTAGTGGTGTGGGGCCAGTCGATCAGCTTGGCCTGCTTTTCATGGTCAATGTCAATGCCTTGTGCCGATACTTTCTTCCCTAGGATCATGACTTCGGAGATAGCGAAGTGGCACTTGGCAGGGTTAAGCTTAAAACTGTGGTATGTTAAGCGTTGTATCACCTTCTGCACCGTCCTAACGTGTTCGTCATAACCGTCACTGGCGATAACTATGTCATCGATATAGTGGTGAACCGGTAAGCCATCAAGTATTGTACTCAAGGTACGTTGGAACTGCTGCGTGAGTACATGAAGACCGAACGGTGCTGATGTGAACGAGTACTGATAACGTTCGTGTGTAAAACTAAATAAGTATTGTGAGTCTGGATGGATGGGCAGCCTGTGGTATGCAGCCGATATGTCCAGCGTCGTGTAGTACTTCTTACTCTTGAGGCGAGATATGAGTTCGTTGACCTTGGGGATCAGGAACTGGTCACCAGGAATAAGCGCGTTAACGGCACGCATGTCTAAACACACGCGTACCTTCTTGACGTTGCCTTCCGCATCGAATGTCGGTACCGCAAGGAGAGGAAGATTAACAGTCGTTGGTGTCGTTCGTTTCGTGATCACCAAATCCGTCAACCACTTCTTCACTTGTTCATCCACATAGGGGAGCCATCGATCGGATACGAAGTTACGCGCCGATCGCCGCATCTGCAACGCTTGTTCATGGGTTACTGGGATGGTTACCTCACTCCCTTCCAGACGACAGCGCGCGTTGTCGGCAATTTTCGCATTGGCTTCCAAATCCTGTGCCAACCGTTCGCGTACATCGACGGGTTCCGTCGTGTTAGGTGCCTGTCGGCGTGGTATGGGTTCGAGGAGCTCTTCTAGTTCTGTGGGGTCTATTGGTGCAAGTGGCGATTGATACCGCCTATGTATAGGCCCAAGCCTTTCAACATATCTTGCCCCACTATAACATCTATACCCGTCGGCAAGTTCATCAATTCTAATGAACCGTCGATAATTCTGGTACCGTACCTTATAGGTACCACTTCCGTCGTCCCCAGTCGAGGAGTTCGCACCGCCTTGTCAGCTAAATATATAAATGACCCAGGTGGTGCCGGAGTTATTGGTCGGCCAAGGAGGTCTGCGGATGTCTGTGAGATACAACTTCTATTTGCTCCCGTGTCTATCAAGGCTTTGAACGTACGTCCGTTGATTTGTACTTGAATATAGACTCGGTTGTCTGACGTCAGCAATGGGTCTTGTATTGCCATCACTGCTCCAATCGTGGTAACAAATATGAAGCTCCTATCCGACTCAGACACCCTCACCTCTTCATGCATGATCGGCTACCGACTCCCACGTGTCATAGGTGTGGTTTGGTGTTGACGTCATGTGCTCGAAGTCTTCGTAAAGGATCGTGTTGATATGAATCTCTGTAGCTTCCGATGGTGGAGCCAAGTCTTCGTCCTGTGTAATCGCATTCACCTGTACTTGAGGCGTCGGACGTATTGTGACTACGTCTCTAGTCTGGGATGTATTCTGCCCCTGTCCTGCGGTTGACGTTGTGGACGGTCTGTGTACCGATTGTACGTCCCTCAAAGGACGGTTGTTGTCGTATAGCCTTGCCCGACCCTCCGAGCTCACCGCTTGCGACGCCCTGAAATGATGACACCGTGGGATGTGCCTACCACCTGGTGGCGCCTGTGCCTGGTGTAGTAAACACATCAAAATACGATACTAAAACCTACTGAGTCTCCTTGAGGCTCAGTGCGGTGTATTTATTCTTATATTTGATTGTCTACGTGGTCTACAAATAATTCACCTCGTGTGAATTAATTGTAAATTAATTCTAACTCCACACTGATAGTGGTTTAAGGGGACTTTTACCACACTGGCACCCCGCACAAGTCGTTGGTACCGTAGGTTGGGGCCGTTGAGTCCAATTCTGCGTTTGTCGTCTACTCGTCTGTAGGTTGGGGGGGCTATTGGTGTGGTCGCGACTTCCATTGGTCGTCGGGCCCTCACGGTTGTTGCGACCCTGGAAACGTGCTGTCGTACGTTGCTGTGCATCCTGAATGTCAGGGCTCAACAGCTGTATAAGCTCGTGTGTCTCCATCAGTTGCCATTTGGGATGCAACTGTAGAGTACGTTCATACGTACGGCCGTTGAGAGCTTCTTCTAACAGTTGTACAATGCAGTGGTTCACTAAATTCTGTTGGAAGTCGGCATCTGTCTGGCACCGTTCACGTGCCCTCCTGTGGTTCTCCATGAGCTGTGTCATTTGTTCCATAAGAGGAGTGTGCATGTTCCGACTTTGGCCCTTGGCTAACTTGCGAAACGCGGGATCGACAGTGGCTTGTGTTTCGTGCGAACAGATCTGTTCGATCTGTAGCTGAGGTGTGCATGTCTTCAACCGTTCAGAGTTGTCGCGGATGTAGTCCAGCGTTGACTTCTCCGCCTTGAAGTAAGATAGTACCTTATGAAACCATGTAAGGTTCCAACTCTCGTCCAGCCCTGCGATTTGTGCGTTCTCGAACGCCTCGAGGAGAGCCCCTCTTGTGTCCCGTTCCATAATATCATGTAGGTAGTATCTGTTCGACGGCCAATCAGGCCACGTACGTGGTGAAGGTACGGGACGCTTCTCTACCGGTCGGGACTCTAATGTAGCTCGAAGTGTCTCAATCACGCCCCGAAGAGCTTCAGCTCGAGCCGTGTTATTCTCCTCGATTGCTTGGCATAGTTCGTCACTTAAATGTAGTATCCGTGCGTGTAGCGCTTGTCGCCTTTTCTCGATACTAGCCGGTGTGGGCGGAGGCACTGTTGTCTCCTTCTCTTGTCGTTTAGGTGTCTCTGTACATATTCACTGGGCGCTTCTTTCTCGCCCCACTGACGTTGCTGTTGTTGGCGCAGGTTCGTACTTAATCGGTCCTGTCTATTCTTCACCGCCTCTTTACCTTGAGGATTCTGTCTGGCTAATACTTGTTCATGTGCGAACTCTTGAAAAGTTGGTGTGTTCTCACTGGCAGACAGAGTATCATCCTCCTTGGTTGAACTGTCCTCTGACCCTGGTGATTTGTACCCGAGTCCATAAAACGGACGCTCACATCCTTGAATTCGGAAGGTAGGGTTGTCTTCGTCCTCTGGTACTGCCTGTACCCGTTCGTGTGCGTCAGAAGAACTCTCCTTAGCGGCCGGCCCTATTGTAGTTCGTCCGGCGTTTATGCGCTGTAACCTCTGTTCGTATTTTTCAAAGAGAGACTGCTGTTGTGTCATCAGCTCCGTGAGTTTCTGAGCTGACGATTGTTCCCGTGCCGTTTCCTTGTTGTTGGTACGGTTCCGGTGACGCTTCCGCTTGTTAGGTGGGAGGCGTGGTGGGTCATTACTGGGAAATAAGGCCCCTGGAGTATCCCGAGACGAACGAGGGGACAGCCCTTCACTGGCTACCTGTTCACCAATAAAAGTCTGACTACTGTCCGCACGCAGGTCGGGTACTTCCTTGGTCTCACCCTCGAATATGACATCCTCGTCAGATTGTGCAGGTCCATTTTTGTTTGCTGTTGGTGGCTGCTTGTCGTCCGCGGATATAATGTGTGGAGCCCCAAGATGTGTCTGTTGTTGCCCCTCCAGAGCCTGACCTGAGTGCGGAGCGGAGCGTTCCGTATGGGACTGACGACGTTTAGTTCCACGTCGGTCGATATCATCTTCCTTGCGGCGCTCAGGATTCAAGAGTTGCTGTCTACGACTTTGGCGGGGTAGGACATGGTTGGTGAGTTGTTTGTCAATGGAGAACTAGAAATGTGTGCGAATGAACTGATAGAGTACTGAATATAAATATCCATTTTCTATTAAATTTCATCCTTCAAACACATAACGTCTCGACATCGATCTCCGAGGAACTCGTGGGTTCCCTCGTGACTGTTTTATTTCTTACACTTACATAAGTAGTGTGGATAGTCTATCTACTCTAACACTACCAGCTGTCTTACTCGTCATCCCACAATAACATATGGTTGAGTGCCTCATTAGTCGGAGCCACTTCTTGTTCTACTCCTCGCCAGCTCTTACTCCGGCCTAATGACGGCCTATTCGCAGGACCCTGTTGGGAACTTCCCTCATCGCTCCTCTTTACTCTTCTTACCCGTGATGTCCTTGTCGTGTGCTGTTGCGGTTGTTGGAATATGCTTCTTGATCTAAGAACGATTGCTCGTTACTGCACTCCTAAACTAAGCTGCCGTCAACCACACCTTCTGTGCATACTGTTGATCCTCTCCGTTGACCTGATTTATCTGGAAGTTCTAGTGATTTGAGTGTGTTCGCATATCATTTCCACAATTTAACCTTGTATTTACTTGCATCGTTCGTGTTATGTGCGCCCCCACCCTTATATGCTCCTAATAACTCACAGGTGCTTACTTGTGTCTCTGTATGCTTCCTAATATCCCATTCTGAAAACTTTTGTAAAATAATCTAGTATGTCGCTGATTCTTTTGCGTCATCGTACTAACCGAGTCGGTACTAACCATGTACATCTCCCATCTCTACTACCCTACTGTGGATCCTAAAGAACTTTCTTCTAACAACTTCTTAAATACAATTTAAGCTCATTAGCTTGCAATACGATTTGTACTTGTCTCACACTGAAAACAACCTTCCTACCTGTACTCACACATGACTACTTATCTGTGGATTCTGACTGATTGTCTGATTTCGTCATTTGATCGTCGTGAGACTTTCCTTGTTGACCCTGGTTAATGTTCTGCTTGATTGGAATGTTCGCTCTTCGGGTTCACTCGTATTAGTAGATTCTTTCTTCATCCTCGTCGTCCACACGTCGTTAATCCAATCTAAATCGGTCAATTCAATCTAAATCGTTCGGATAATCTAAATCGTTCAATTTGATGCGACATTCTCTGTTCGCATTGTCTTTCAATTGTTATACTTATAACAAAAAAATATGTGCCAGCTACTGACTAATTCATATTCTGTAGCTTTCTCTGTAATTACTAATAAACTAACAACTTCTATGGTAAGTTAAAAAAATGTAGTAAGTATACGCGAGATAACTGTATCTCAACGTTCTCCCTCCTCAGGGAGGGGACGTTGTTCATTTATTAGTAATTATAAACAGTAATCCTAAAATGACTGACTCTTAAATGAGTCATTAGTCATGTGCTGTAAAACCAGCAAAACCCTAAAACCCAGTTTATCAGATTATTCTGATAAACTGTAAAACTTGTAATAAACCTAAAATAATCAAATAAATATAAGTACTTGTATTCTGACCACAAGATGATAACATGTTAAAGATACCTAAACCTCCGGAAGGTGAAGCAAAGGATATGATTCCGCACTTCACCGATATAATTATGGACTTAATTATACAAAACAGGAAGATTGCAATAACTGACTGGTGTATGTTTAAGTTCTCTAATGGGTACGTTAGACTTGACTTAACAAACGTCGACTTCTCTAAGTTAAAGTGTCCTTCACATAACTACGTGAGTTGGAGACACAAAGACGTTGTCAAAACCCAAATCGAAGATTGGTTAAAACAGGGTCTAATTGAAATCAATTATGATGCAACCCCAGTTAACTTAGCTCTCTTAGCGGTCGATCGATATAAATCTGATGGAACGTTTAGTAAAACAAGAGTAGTACTAGACCTGTCGCCAATCAACAAACTAATTCCGCAACATAGTTTTCCCTTACCTAAGATAAGCGAGATACTACGCAAAATGGAGGTGCGACTATCTTTACCAAGATAGACTCATAGGAAATACTTTTCCTTTACTTGGCAAGGTAAGAAGTACCAGTTTAAAGGTGCACCTGAAGGCTTACACATGTTACCTTCTTTCTTCCAACAAGTTATGATGTAACTATTTGCGGACCTGTCGTATAACGTATCAGTCTATTTAGATGATATAGTTATCTTTACAAAGACAGCACATGAACATGCTAAACTCGTTAAAGAAGTCTTAAAGCGACTTAATCATGCTAAACTTAAGATTAACGAAGACAAGTGTTCTTTTGCTAAAGATACTATACACTTACTTGGCTACAAAGTATCTGCAGCAGGGGTAGAAATCGATGCTGGCAAGAAACAGTTTCTGTTGGATTTATCAACACCAATTACTGGAAGAGATGTGAACTCTGTGTGTGGGTTTGTTAACTTCTTCTCGGATTCTGTACCGCATCTTTCTCATTACTTAAAGCCTTTCAGTCACCTACGGCTGCACAAAGGACCTTTGGGAAAGCTTTGGACTAAAGAATGTGATTATGCATTTAAACTAGTCAAAAGTAAAGTAATGGACGCACCCATCATGCAGTACCCTGTGGATGGTGTCCCATTCAAGTAGCAACCGACGCTTCACATCGAGCGGTAGGTGGAGTGCTTTACTAACCGATAAATGGTAAACCGCGCTACATACAATTATTTAGCAAGAGTTATAATAAGAGTCAACGGAATTACCCTACCGTTAAACAAGAGCTCCTTGCTATAGTTACTGCGCTAAGACAGTTTAAAGACTACCTTTATGGAAGTTACTTTACTGTCGCCTGTGATCAAAAGTCACTAACATACTTAAAAGATATGAACCCTGATTCACAGTTGGTGAGCCGCTGGCATGACATTATTGCCAAGTTCGCTTTTGATATAACACACATACCAGGAATACATAACCATCTTCCTGACATGCTCTCTCGACTTGTGCCCGACTACCAGAAAACAGTCAAGGAGTTATTAGCAACCGATTGGATGCTAAATAAGAAATGGTTTAACCTCGCTCAATCACGATGGGGTCCATTTACTGTTGATATGTTCGCCGCAGAACATAACAAACAGGTTTCTGAATATAGGTCGTTGACTCATCCTAAAGGTGATGCATTTCAGCTTGACTTATCAAAGCATAATGCATGGGCTAACCCACCTTGTCAACTTATCGCACAGTTGTTAAATTATGTTAATATTACTAAATCTACCATTACGCTGTGTTGTCCCTTACGTAACTACGACCCATGGATACTTGATTTAATTAATATAATACAAGACGAGCCTGTCTATGTCGACCGTGGAACCGACACGTTCTTGTATCAGGGATCCTATTCTATTAAGAAGACGCCTTGGAAACACACCATTGTTTGTCGCATCGGTCCTGCAGGTACCACTAAGTGGAAACCCTCAACCGAATTCTTAGCTAAACTAGAGGAGTCTAAAGAGTTTGAACAAAAGCTCAAGACTCGTACAACACATGCACCCAACAAGATTGCAGTCGAGGTAATGCCGATTGAAACGGCATTAGATCGTAAAAAACATGGAACTAGCTAAGGCCATGGATCAAAGACTCAAAACTCTAAGAGAACCTGAAGCTCGCACTCAACTAATTAAAGCGCTGCTTAAAGAACAGCCAGGAGTTGCAAAACAACTGAAGAAGATACTTCAACAATCCAATGTTGTCAATTATGTATCTCAGAGTCTACCCCTCCTGATACTGAGGTTGCCCTTTCCAACAGGACTATGGTTCATCTAGCCAGCGTTACGCAGAATCTGACTGACTTAGAGGAGCTCGAAAGTAAAGTTAAAATTATACATAATTTAATGCATCAAGCATATGAGCATACTTATAAAATGGCTATTCGTGCAGGGCTTGATCACCCGGCGCTGAAAGAAATCATACGTGAAGTATACCGACGCTGTACTGATTGTGAAAAGAACCAGATCAAGCGCTACGGTTGGGCACCCCTAAAAAGTGTGACAGAAGACCAACCGATGCGCCGAGCCATAGTAGATTTGGTTAAACTCCCGCGATTCAAGTATACTGGCGATGTATATATCTCTCATTTCTTATGTGTGGCTTTGGGCTATAACTTGCTTTATGCAATACCGAACAAACGCTCTGCTGTCACGTCTTTAATGACTTCGGTTTCCCCCGAGTACTATGTTCTGATAACGGTAGTGAGTTTTGTACCGACGTAATGGAGGCACTTATACTCGTATCAGACATGACCCATAGGCGTGGTGTTCCTTACAAACCTCAAACGCAGGGTGCAAATGAGACACGTCATAGAGAACTTAAGAAACTCTTGCGTACCGCACTAGACGACGTTGAGGATATGTGGCCTTATCATTTGAAATGGGTTCAGACTCAAATGAATAACTGCATGAATCCTCAAACTGGAACACATCCGTTTCACTATTTCTTTGGCCGCTATAATGAATTACAAGCAACGTTTGATAAAACTGCGCCCGAGAAACACGTTACCCCGTGGCTACAAAAGATTGAGCATATGCAGAACGTTGTTTACCCCTGTTTACTCGAGCACAAGAATCGTGTCCTACTTAAAGCGTATGACCGATGGAATAACACTAAGAACATTGTTCAGTTCAAAGTCGGCGATTACGTTAACATTATAAATCGAAACGCCAACGTTACCGAACTCTCTTCTAAGACGATAGGACCTTTTGTTATTTCCTACCATGATGAGAAGAGTGATACTTACGAAGTGAATAACATTGATGGTACTAGCGCAACCAATCTAGGCACTCACCGTATCCCTACCTCCGAACTCTCATTCGCTCGCTCATTTGATTCTGATGTACCAGTTATGGAGTCACAAGTCAAAGATATAATTGACAAAACATCCGAAGACGGTTACACTTACTACAAGACCCGTTTCATGGATGGGACAGTAGCTTGGCTAACCTCCGATGCATTTCGTGAATCTCGCGACTTTCTTCGTATCTTTAATAAGAAATGGAATAAGCGTTTACATAAGAACACACGAGATAAACGAAAAGGGTTTCCTCAGGTGACTACAAACCCTGACGGATCTGAAATTCCCTATTTGCCACCTACTTCCTACGTGACTAAACTTTCTGATCTGCTTACCAACAGTGCAGAAAATTGTTCAAACTTACTTACTAATGAAGAACAGCCTTTGGCTATTACCTTACCAAATAATAAACGTAAGGCGCCTACATCGGAAATGGTTACTGGACCAAATACTAAACGACATAGAGTACAACATGAGTCTTGAACTCGTACATATAGGCACATACTTACTCGATAAGTCATGACCGAAACCGTTTTTTTACTTTGGTTTTCGCTTTACCAACTAGATCGTATCTTAACGTATGTTCGTAGTTCTAAAAGCTACTGGGGGGCTATGTAGAAATACGGCCTCCGGTCAGTCTAAAATATCAAGATCAATTGAGATAATACATTGGATTTTATTTGTATTTTATATAATTTAGTACAAGCTCTTTTTCCAATATTTCCAAAGTGTTTAAAATTCACTTTGATGGCTCCAATAGCCTGAGTATTTGGTATGACTCATCTACTTGTACCTATTTGAGACATTAGTAGATGTAGGATATTATAAACTAAATTTTATAATCTCCGAACTACTACTTATAGATTTTGGTCCTCCCGCCAATCTCCAAAATCCAATAAGTCTTTTTTTTTTTTTTTTAACTTTTCTTCAGATGGAACTCTATTTATATCAGCTAATGTATTAACGTGACTTACGTTATTATGTCTATTTACAAATTAGGCAAGTGGTCATGAACACCTAGTACTTCTAGTGAAAATTATTCAATAAAGAACAGCTAGAGGTACGCCCTGTGTGATCGAGGATATTTAGGCTCTTAACAAGAGGCAGTCCCGATCATTCTTACACAAGCTACAACTGCTAAATCCTAACTGACTAAATTGTATTTTAGTTTATTATAGTTTGAAACCTAGTAATTTCCATCGAAGTTTACAGTATCGCAAACCTTATGAAAATCGATATTCTAACAATCGTGGAAATAACTCCGACGATCGTCATCACCGTAAAAAAAGAACTAATAAGTCCAAGCCCCACCGCAAAGACGATTCAGTACCGAAATCTACACCCTACTCACGACGCGCCGACTATCCGTTGAAGTAACCCAGCTATCATCAAGATAAACGTAACGAATTTTATAGAAAAGCATCTAACGTAAGAGGATACTACTCCAGGGAAGAAATGCGTAAACCTCCTAAAGTAACGTTCAATTTGGACATGAATAATGAGCAGAATTCTAGTAGTGACGATGAAGGCGTTAGAGCATTTTCAGCAATTGCCGACTATGTCGAATCTGACATCGAATTGCCAGATGAGGATATGCCAGAAACCATCATGGCTACCCCCGAAAATTGCGGAACTATCAGATTTTACTCTAAATAATTATAGTTCAGACGAAGACGATGGACCGGCGGCACTTCTACTCGACAGCTCTAGTGAGGATGATTACGATGACCTACCCGACCTGCTGTCCGACAGCGACTCCGAAGAGGATGAAGCTTTTAGTGATAAATTTAATAAGGACGTCATATCTTCACCAATCAAAGCCATAGACTGAGACAATTTTCGGCCAAAGAGCATCTACGACTGACAAAATAACAACGACTGAACCTAGTGGGACTCTGGACAGTGGAGCCTCAACCCATAATATTAACGATTTGGAGTTGATATCAAACGCAAAACATCACTTCACAAACGTACACCTAGCTGACGGGACTATTGGAATCGCAACTCACTCAGGGCAATTGAGTGACGCTGGAAGGGCTATTTATAGACCAACTCTAAAGACCAACCTAATCAGCATCCCTCAATTAACCAAGGCAGGATACAAGATCTACATGGATGATACAGTCTGCCTCTTACCTTATCCCCAACACCTGGTATATAATTGCGAGCAAAAGCAAGGCGTTTACGTCGTACCCCTGGAATATTTTTCAAAAGAATTTGCTTACGCCGCCAGTTGGCATGAACGACTAGCGCACCCGGATCATTTACCCAAGGATCTGCCACCTATCGACTATCATGCAAACTGCGAGTCCTGTATCATGGGTAAACTTGTCAGAAGTCAGACACAAAAGATCTGAAAGAACGGCCCATCCGAAAACCCAATTGACTTGCTCTATATTGACCTTGTTGGGAAATTTAAACAGAGCATTGGAGGAAACCGCTATGTCCTAACTCTCATTAACGAATGCTCCAATTTCGAGAGAATTGAACCACTATCCATCAACAAGGCGCCAGTAGACTAGACGATTTAACAGTACCGAGTGGAAGGAAAGCGAACGTTTACAATTCGACCGAGGCTCGGAATTTGTGGATAAGGAAGTAGAGACTAACTTACAAAGACTTGGCTATGACGTTCGATCGACACCGAAAGACTCGCCACAACACAACGGAAAAATTGAGCGGAGTCACCGTACCAATTGAGGAAGAGCTAGGGCGACTCTGTACAACTCCGGCTTAGGCGACGAATTTTGGTGAGGCATACCAACATGTCACAGACGCTCATAACAACGTCGGGAGTAAGAGGAACCTGACAACGCCAATCGAAAGATTTATTAGCCGAAAACCAAATTATAACCGTTTTCGAACCTTCGGCAGCAAATGTTTATGGCGGAAGACGACTTAAAACAACAAATGGGATAAGCGCGCTCGCCGTGAAATTGTGATGGCTAACCCCCAGCGAACCACTTCTGACACTTTCCGAGTTTTTAGTCCAGAAACCAACAGAGTATCACGGACAAGAGATATACGATATTTTGATGATGAATTTTACATATGGAAGAATGGACAATGTACGGAGCAGACTACAGGAAGAAAAGCTGAGCCGACGAACGACAACTTATCGACCGTATCTTCACAGCCTATGGAACCAGGCGAAAATACTCAAGCCGCCTCTAGTAAATGCCATCAAGAACCGAAGTACTCTGACGTTTAATCAAATCAAATTGTTCTACTGCTTCCAGAGACCAGACTGACACAATACCCGCTCACATCTCGAAGCGGAAAAAGGCCGGTCGCCGATCTTCGAGAGAAGTCACAAAGTTGCAAATTTCAGATAATCCAGCTAGGATGAACATCATGAGCAATAACAGTTGTCGCTCTCGACGAAGAAGAAACTTGACAGCTGCCTTTTCAGCTACTCAACATCAGCAACAACCAACGCCGGCGAGGCCGGCGCAGATCCAAATTCCCAAGACCTTCCGGGAGATTGACAATTTTTCCAATAAAAAGGAGTGGATGGACGCAGCGACCAAAGAAGTCCGAGACCTAGTGGAACGAGGGACCTTCACTCTTGTAGACTCTAAACCTGCAAAAAGCTCGATTATGAATTCCAAATGGGTCTTTACTCCCAAAATGGACTCTGCTGGAAAAATCGAGCGTTTCAAAGGACGACTGACCGTAGCTGGATACAATGCTGTCGAAGGAGTGGATTTCGAACGGAGTGACGCCAATGAATTTGTTTGGCACTAACAGCCAGTAAGAAATGGTATGTCAGACAATTCGACGCGCCGAACGCATACCTAAACAAAAAAATGAACCGTTTTGTATATATGAGGATGCCGCAAGGGCTACACCTGGCCCTTGATTTATTCAGCAAAGCCATATGGTGCAGAGTAAATTTGGCCTAAAGGAATCTGGCTACTTATATTTTGTGGAGGTCTGTGAGGTTCTAGGTCTAACAGAGATATCAACCAACGCGATCAGACCCATCATTATTTTTTTTTGATAAAACCCCGATGGCACCTTGGACCTGGTCATTGTAAATGAGGACGATAAAATCGCGACGGCCTCTGACAAGCGAACGCTGGATATTTGGGAGGCAATTTTATTCAAAAAATGTCAACAAAGTCAATGCCAACAGCGAAATGGTTTTTAAAAATGGAAATGGGATTTCTGCCCTCGGGAGTAGTCACCATACACCAAAAAATCTACGTCAGCACATTACTCCAAAAATATAATTTGGAAAATGTCCAGCCGTCACCAGTACCCTTGCACAAAACGGATTTGACACCATGTCATTCTGACAGGCCCGCCGGAAATATGCCCTATAGAGAACTTATCGGAGCCCTTCGATACTTAGCTGATGGTACGCGACCAGATATAACATTCGCCGTGAACCAATTATCCAGGCACCTTGATATACCACTCCTACGTCACTGGAACGCTGCCAAGCGAGTACTTCGATATCTGAAAGGCACCTCTGGAAATGGACTAAGGTTTGACCCTGAGAAACCCCTACAGCCGGCAGCTTTCGCTGACGCAAGCTTTGCCTCTGACGCAACAGACCGTAAATCAACAAGTAGCTACGTCATTTTTATGTGTGATGCACCTGTGATTTGTGGATCAAGAAAACAGAAATTGACAGTACAGTCCACTTGCGAAGCAGAAATTATTGCTTTGAATGATGTCAGAAAGGGAATCTGCTGGCTGCGAAATTTAATGTCGGAACTTGGTATCGACATTGGACCAATTGTCATCAATCTAGACAACCAATCGGCGATAAAAATTGCCGAAGATGATAAGGTGAACCGCAGGACCAAACACCTCGACCTAAGACACTATTTTATCCGGGATAAAATTCAAGACAATTCGGTGGTCCTACGATACACGCCCACAGACGAGATGATTGCTGATGCTTTGACAAAAGCACTCGTGGGGAAATTGTTCGTTAAACACAAGAAATCCATGGTTAAGCCTATACTTATATTAATTTGAGAACAAGTCCCAAATTGCTCTCTGGCTGACGACGTAAAGCGTTATTAACGTATATAGAAATACGCCTACTACTGTAGTCCCTCACTCTCCCTCAATTTTACAATCATTTTGACTCTCAAACTTCTGTAGATGGGTTGGGCGGAAAACGTTGAACAAACAGATGAATTTTTGTCGAAAACATTGACGAATTGAAGCTGTTGAGTATAGACTCGATGACAATTGATGAAAACGTTGACTCGTTGGGACTGTTGTCTCGATGAAATTGCCGAAAACGTTGACTTTCTGAAGAGTAGACGATCTCCTGTACAGTGCAGGCTTCACGACAGAGCGTGGATAATCTTCTGTACGGGGACAGGCATCACAATGTCGCAGGTAAATTTACTCGTGAGAATTTCTTGAAAAAAACTATTTGCTTTCAGAAGCGGTGTCGACTGTCGACTGTCGACTGTGGCTTGGATGCTGAGGGACAGCTCTCTTCTGCGTTGTGGCATAGTAGTGTCTTTTTTGTTGTTCTTTGGTCGTTGTCGTAAATTCGCTAGCTGCTGAAGCTACGAAGACTGGTGACGAATATCCGAAAAAAGAAATGTGTTGCGAAATTTGCAACACGAGCCAAAAAAAGATCACAAAAATTACCGAAATTCTAGCAAGTCAAAATTTGACAAATAAAAATTCGCACAAAAAAAATAATCACAAATAAACTCATCTCGATTGATGATTGGTCCTGGCGAAGAAAAATCAAAAAATTGGTGCTGGGCTGCTACGGATCGACGGGGCCAAAAATACTCTAGGCGACGAAAATTCAAGATAGAGTAGACTCTGAGGCTCTCTACAAAGTAGGCTGACTCAGGGCTCAGGGCTGAGGTCTCGGGTCTCAGGTCTCGGGTCTCAGGTCTCGGGTCTCGGGTCTCGGGTCTCGGAGCTCAGGGACTCATGGACTAGGGCTATCTGCCTCGATTAGGGATAATATTATTTATTTCAAAAATGATAGGTATGTATGTTACAATGTATGAACATGTGGTATGGCTCTCTATTGTTCTCAGATATTAAAGTATCTTAAAGTGTTTTAAGTTTTAAGTGAATAGTTGTGATTTATTTGATTCGAGTCCCTGCTTTTATATGCTTTGGACTCGTAATCCGTGAGCCATTAAAAAACACCTCTTAAGGTGGAAAAGGTTCTCACTTATTCTACGATCCAATCCAAAGGCAGCGTCACCGCGTCGTCAACGATTATGGCTTCCATTGTAATCTTTGGCCTTATGCTCTTAGATTGTACTTCTCCGATAGTTAGGGATGCCTTTATGCCCAACAGAGATATTCTATATTGATGATTCCATACTCCCGGCATTTCGGTTCCGAGATAATCCGTTCTAGAATATTTCTGTTCCCCTCTCTGAGTTTAGATTCTCTCCTTGGTTGATGCTGGGATAAACCTTGTTGAGTCTCCGCTTGTTTGGCCGTAGTTTTATGCTTGGTAAACAATCCTGGTTTACTGCGATCAATACTCCCCCTGAAGCTGGAGATGTAGTTTACGAAATCCAAGCTTCTAAAAACAAAATTTGATCCCTAGGTGTGCTTCGAAGATGTGGCCAAAAATTAGACTGAGAATAATTTCTGATTCTTGCCTGTGATATCCTGTAAGAGGGGAAATCAGGACTGTAAAATATTAATATTGTGAAGTATATACCGGATCAACAGGTGTATTGGTTAGGTGGTGAAGTACTTCGCTAAAAAATGTATAGGTCAGTGGTTCTATTCCCGCTGGCTTCATAAATTTTGCATTTGGCGTTAATCTGGTTGGCCCAGTTGAAAATTGTCTTGTGCGTTACGTTCGAATATTGGATCAAAATGTGTACGGTCAGAAGCCCCAAAATTGGGGAGAGGTTCAACCCACTGCACGCAGGCCAGAAAGTCGGACAAAAACAAATAGGACAAAGATCAACTCAGTAACCCGTAGTACAATCATAGGTGCAGGGCACGAATATATTATTCAATATATATATATATATATATATATATATATATATATATATATATATATATAACAAGAACGTTAATGTTTTCACGGTCTGGCCTGAAAAATCCAACATTTGAATTTTTAGCACCTTTTTATTTTTCATATTGCTCGTTGCTCGTTAGCTTTCATCATTGGGAGCTCATTGCACACAGTTTGTAACTTTGAGAGTTCATTATCAAAATTATTTGTTTCAAGAGATATTTAAGTTTTCCAGCCCCGCTTTATCGGGTTCTCAGTCTCTATGCTCTGTGCGAGTATGCATTCTCTCCAGCTACAGGCTTAACAATGGTTTTCTTGTGTTTAACGAATAATTTTCCGACGAGTGCTTTCGTTAGAGCATCAGCAGGAGTCGATAGGTGGCAGGCCCTTGGGTAAGTGATCTGGATGTGCTAGTCGTTCATGCCAGCTGGCGGCGTGAGCAAATTCTTTTGAAAAATATTCCAGGGGTACGACGTAAACGCCTTGCTTTTTCTCGCAATTATATACCAGGTGTTGGGGTGAAAGTAAGAGGCAGACTGTGTCATCCATGTAGATCTTGTATCCTGCCTTGGTTAATTGAAGGATGCTGATTAGGTTGGTCTTTAGAGTTGGTCTATAAATAGTCCTTCCAGCGTCACTCAATTGCCTGAGTGAGTGAGTTGCGATTCCAATAGTCCCGTCAGCTAGGTGTACGTTTGTGAAGTGATGTTTTGCGTTTGATATCAACTCCAAATCGTTAATATTATGGGTTGAGGCTCCACTGTCCAGAGTCCCACTAGGTTCAGTCGTTGTTATTTTGTCAGTCGTAGATGCTCTTTGGCCGAAAATTGTCTCAGTCTATGGCTTTGATTGGTGAAGATATGACGTCCTTATTAAATTTATCACTAAAAGCTTCATCCTCTTCGGAGTCGCTGTCGGACAGCAGGTCGGGTAGGTCATCGTAATCATCCTCACTAGAGCTGTCGAGTAGAAGTGCCGCCGGTCCATCGTCTTCGTCTGAACTATAATTATTTAGAGTAAAATCTGATAGTTCCGCAATTTTCGGGGGTAGCCATGATGGTTTCTGGCATATCCTCATCTGGCAATTCGATGTCAGATTCGACATAGTCGGCAATTGCTGAAAATGCTCTAACGCCTTCATCGTCACTACTAGAATTCTGCTCATTATTCATGTCCAAATTGAACGTTACTTTAGGAGGTTTACGCATTTCTTCCCTGGAGTAGTATCCTCTTACGTTAGATGCTTTTCTATAAAATTCGTTACGTTTATCTTGATGATAGCTGGGTTTCTTCAACGGATAGTCGGCGCGTCGTGAGTAGGGTGTAGATTTTGGTACTGAATCGTCTTTGCGGTGGGGCTTGGACTTCTTAGTTCTTTTACGGTGATGACGATCGTCGGAGTTATTTCCACGATTGTTAGAATATCGATTTTCATAAGGTTTGCGATACTCCCTGCGGTCAGAGTAAATGTGCGGTCTGGGTCTGCGATGCCTGGATCGGCAGTAACGAGCAATGTGACCTGGTTTGCTACAATTGAAGCACTTTTGTTCTGCACTGGCAGAAAGTGCTCTCTCTCCTCCTCGAGTCTCTGTATTAGAGGTCGATGTTTGAATTTCCTCCTTATCGAATTTTCGGAGATATTCGCAGAGCTCCTCGTAACTCATGACGTCAGTATCGACTGTATTGAGATGAGTCCTTGCAACTTTAAAACGTTCATGGAGACCTTCTTTCAAGACGATTTTCAAGTCAATCTCAGACGGTGGAGCCTCGCGTTTCTCCAATTCCATTTTCTTCAAATTGATATCACCGATAAAAGCTTCCAAAGTTTCATTACTCTTCGGTGGTTTTGCCCAAAGCTCCTTCCTCGAACGGCCGATTCCTCCCTGGGTGTTAATCTTAAATTTGGTTTCCAATGTCTTGAAAAACGCGTAGGGTTCCTTCATGATATGGAGTAACTCCTGTTGAAGTCGTCGAGAGATCGTATGATAAATTGACTCAGACGCGGCTCCGCGATCCTCTTGAGTAAACGTTTCACGTTGAGTCTCATAGTAGTCGTCGGGTGGAGTAGCGGCTTCGATCAGTTGTATGCGACTCTGTTTCATCAGGGTCATATCTAATTGAGCTTTCCATTGGACCCACTGGTCCGGCTTATCCAGAATTAGAAATTTAACCTTTGGTTTCAAATCGAAGCTTGTCATTCTCAAAGTAGAGGTAAAACGGACATGACAAGTTATTGTTCTCAGATATTAAAGTATCTTAAAGTGTTTTAAGTTTTAAATGAATAGTTGTGATTTATTTGATTCGAGTCCCTGCTTTTATATGCATTGGACTCGTAATCCTTGAGTCATTGAAAAACACCTCTTAAGGTGAGAAAGGTTCTCACTTAATCTGTGATCCAATCCAGAGGCAGTGTCGCCACGTCTTCAACTGATCGTGGCTTCTATTGCAATCTTTGGCCTTATACGTTTAGATTGTACCCCTCCGATATTTAGGGATGCCCTTATGCCCATCAGAGATTTTCTATAATGATGTTTCCGTACTCCCGGCACTTCGCGCGTAATATTTCTGTGTCCCTCTCTGAGTTTAGATTCTCTCATTGGTTGATGCTGGGATAAACATTGGTGAGCCTCCGGTGTTTGACCGTAGTTTTATCCTTGGTAAACAATCTTGGTTTACTGTGATCAATACTGTTTGCTTGTAAACCGGTGGGCCTCAGGTTTGAACCTCGGCTCAGAATATTTTTTTTCTTGGTATATTCGGCCGCGTGGGATATGATCGAAGGACCAGAAACTGCGGCAGTGGCTGGTTCCTTTAAAAACTCATCTTTGCGGTTCAAATGGCGTCGAGATTGAGAAGATCCAACCACCCGTTGTCGAATTATGGCGTCCCCAATATTTGTGTCTTCCGCCCCAACATTCGGTGGCGAGGCATTCAGTGGCGAGGCATTCAATGAATTTCACGAAATGGAACGCCGCCATCTTTGTTAATAGGTCGATTAGGCTGACTTTTAGTAGTAATAAACCGTCGATCTCGAGACGATTCCTCCACTGGTTCAGGGGATATAGCCTTTCCAATATCTGACTTTTCGCGGTCAGATGGCGAGCTGATGCCCTGGGCTGCACTACTAGGAGACACACAGACGCTAGCGAGCCTTTCCGCGGCAGTTGCGACCTTCTCTTCCAAGACGTTAGGGTCGGACGAGACATCCTCAGAGTTTTCATCAGAGCCAAGCTAAGAAACGGCGTCCTCTACAGCTTCAACGGCAGGCTCAGTACCAGACGGACCAGCGTCCCCAGTAACCGCAGGAACCTCAACAGGCTTAGCAGGGCTTAGAGCTGGCGGCTCCCTTGCCTTTAGAATTTCCTTTAGCCATAGTAATAGCTCAAGAACAGGAAAATTAATAAGGTCTAGGTATAGTAACTAGCGTGTAGCTAACTTTAGGGTAGTATTAGTCACTATGAGGTAGTATAGAATACTTACAGTCCTGTCGCTGGATATTAAGCGATTATTAGACAGTCTAGAGCAGTACACTACGGTAACTACTAATTAACTAAAAAATATGTAAACTTCGATGGATATTTTTATGTTTTAAACTATGTTATATAAACTAAGATGCAATTTAAGTCAGTTAGGATTTAGCAGTGGTAGCTTGTGTAAGAATGATCGGGACTGCCTCTTGGTAAGAGCCTGAATATCCTCGATCACACAGGACGTACCTCTAGCTGTTCTTTATTAAATAATTTTCACTAGAAGTACTGAGTGTTCATGACCACATGCATAATTTGTAGATAGATATAAGAACGGAAGTCAAGTTAATACATTGGCTAATATAAATAAAGTTACATATGAAGAAAAGTTAAAAAAAGAAAAAGACTTATTGGATTTTGGAGATTGGCGGGAAGACCAAAACCTGTAAGTAGTATTTTAGAGATTATAAAATCTAGTTTATAATATCCTACATCTACTATCGTCTCAAATAGGTCCAAGTAAATGAGTCATACCAAATACTCAGGCTATTGGTGCCATCAAAGTGAATTTAGAACACTATGGAAATATTTAAAATAAAATAAAATTAAAATATTTTAAATAGATATAAAACCAATATGTTATCTCATTTGATCTTGATATTTTAGACTGATCGGAGGCCGTATTTCTACACTAGTAGAGAGTAGAATATCTGATTCTTTGACCTTGTTGAGGAAGGTCTCAGAAGGGGTCCATTTGGTTGTTCCATTGGGACATATACGACATATTATAGATGGTCACCACCCAGCTCTCTTTACCTCCGCTGGTGACTCGAGTCATGCATTCTACTAAGACACGTTCGAAATTATTAGGTTTAGATGTTCTGCACCCAAGTCGTGGTACTAATCTAAGTCGTTTCTCTACGTTGACGTGGGCGCCGCTGTTTGTGTCACCATCAGAGGCCTGTCGGTATGCACTCGAAGACCAGTGGCCGCACATCGAAAGCATGTGTTCACCAAGGGGGCTACATTCTAGACATGGGGTGTCTTTTTCTTCCGCTGGTTATCCGGAACGGAACCATGTATACTGTCAAGTACAGGGTCCGAACTTCGTTCAAGCAGGAAATGGTTGAGCGTGGTGATCGAGGCCCAGCCGTGCATTATAACCGCTTTTCGTTTGAGGAACCGGTTGTTCTGGAAGGTCGACAGTGTAAAAGTCGGTCTCCTCTAGGCTGACTATACGATACCAAGACGTTTACGTTAATAAGACAATACGTTAAACCGTTAAAATTCAAAATGTTAAATAAGTTTAGCTTCAGCCCTTGGTAATGAGCAAAGATTAGGAGATTTTAGACTGAGACTATTGTCTATATGCTCCGCTCGAATCACTCACTACTTCGGTCTAGATTTATTTTAATTTAGTTACTAAGATTAAATATCATTTCATTGGACGCTTAGTTAACATTTCACGCCTCGAAACAATTACCTAATCAAACTAACCAATAAAATACCTCTAAGTCCAACTTAAGAAAATAAAAAATAAAATCAAAAACACCAAGATGGTGTAGTATGTATTTGCACCTAAACCACATCACTTGGTGCCTAGCTCCCCATCCCATTTAAGGCATAGACGGGCACATCTAGTTGGCTGGCTAGGAGGAATCAAAACCATGTTGTCCTGGATTCTAACAACTCTGATCCTGTCCTTTTCTCAGTGGATTATCTTGCTCTGAGATTAATATCGAATTATACTATAGGTTTGTACCATCAACCATTTCATGCCTGAGACCCTCTCTCATGGTACTCCCATTAATCAGAGATTCCCAAAGTGTCATTTTCAGGTATCAGATTGGTGTCGTTCCTATATTCTGTACATATCTCATTTCAGTGGAAAAACCAATCTATATTTGGAAAACCACCTAATACTCCACAGTAGAGTCCCATACTATACTGAGTACTGTCACATGTTCAGAATCTTGATTATCGCAGTTCTTGTTCATGTCCAATTCGTTAAACATATTATAAACGTTAACACGTTATACGTTTATAATATACGTTAACTGTGCAACTACAATTGGAGCCCGTTATTTTTACATAGCCCCCCCCCACCACCCTCCCCCCCTTCCCTTCAGCTTGAAAATTCCAATGTTGGCTTATATGTGGTATGAACACATAGACTCCAAAAGCTCACATGAATTGTACAAGCGAAAAGAAACGACACGGGTTTCGATCATATAACGGCCTCAATGCTTAGTTAACTGTGCAACTACTATTAGGAACCCGCTATTTTTACAACAGCGATACCGGAGGGTTCCGACGGAAGGTACTAGTTTACCAGATACCATCAAGAACAAAGGCAACCCCGTGTCAACCAAGGTCTATGGACCAAACGTATGCAACAGCGTTAAGACCTTCTTTGCTCCGATTGTCGTTCTGCCCCCTTGTCGTAAGGGTCCTTGTTCTAGTGCTGCTGATGTACGGACTAAGGGGACTTAGGAGATTATATGTGCCGATGCGCTAGATATCGGTATGTTGTACGAGCGGGCGCTTGCGTTTCATGAAGCCGAGGAACTACTTGTAATCGAGGTGAGGTCCAGTTACGAACTACGAACAGAACCCAGAATGTTGCTAGAGAACACTTCATGCCACCGAGCCACGACGAGTCTGAATGTGGGATTGCAGAATCACCGTTGCACGTTTGCAAGGTGGCTGAGGCACTTGACGCGGTCGAAACCTTCCCTTCGCAATTGGTGATAGACTTTGGATGCAAGCATTATGTTACTCGCATACAACCGAACAGTTTATGCGGGATTGGATTGTTCGCCAATTGAACTAGTGATGCGGGGTCAAGATGGGACTTCATGGAAAATCTTGGATTTGGCCCGCAAGAATTTGCTGAAGGTTCAGGCAAAATGTATTGCAAATGCCACAGCTACTGCAACCAAGCTTGTGCCGCTCGAGGTTGGTAACATTGTGTGGAAGTGTCGAGACTCCATACAACACAAGGATCAGACTGCGTGGTCTGTGAACACACCTTGACATTGTTTTGGTCGTACGACCGAGGTAGTACTCTTCCATGGTGTAGCATACTCATTATGACCATCCCGTCTACTTGATTGGTCACCAGAGATTTGTACACTCACACCAGGCCAAACACCATTGATTTTCAATCATGATACTATGGTATTTTTCTGTTTCTCCCACCGTTCTAGTCGCACACATCGTCGCAGAAAAAAGGCTATATTTATGACTTTATATGACCAGTCTTCAATTTTTATCTAAATTCGTCATTTGATTGTCATTCGATTGGATGAAAGGCCTAGCATCTTCGGATGTTATTTGAGTAAAACAAGCACGGTCATACGTTTTTTGCAGTGTAATAAATAAGAACAACACACAAACAAACATGCTTTGCAACTATTGAGATAAACAGCTAAGACATAGTTCAGGCTAAAGTAGCTAAGCAGTACGAAAGGAATATGAGAGACTTTCTGATTTATTGGAGGCCTGATATAGACTGGAGTAGTTATGCACAATTACAAGATATTGATTTTGAACTGCATGTGCAGATCATGCTGGCTGATCTTTACAGATACTTCAGGGTGCTTGCATAGGTAGAGAAACCCCTGGACCCGATGATCGTCCCACAATGTGTAGAGAATCTGGACTGTAGTATATAAAAAAAATCAATCTCATACTTTGTGCCCAGAAATCATATGGAATGGGATACAGTGGACCTAAAAGAAATTCCAACCAAGTCCCCTGAATTGAATGCACTCTTAAAGTGATTGAGAGAGCCGAAGTGCGAGGTGAGGGTAAAGAATCACAGGCTAAGAGACCATTAGAGTATGACGAGTTCCGTTCTATAATACGTATAAATCTAGAAAATCCTGCCTATCAACATGACTTTCTGCATGCGTTATGGGCTTGGACATTTCAGTTGGGGTGTAGAGTAGATGATACAACAAACCTCAAATACGAAGATCTTAAGGCTCTCGACATGCATCCCGACAATATATTTATACAGGTTTGTCGCAGTAAAAATGTACGCAGTCGTGATCAAGTATATCGTCAAATTGTTCTAGGATCAATGGATCCTTACATGTGTGCACTTAGCGGGCTTGTTGCATATTTGGTAGAGCAAATTAGAAATAGAACTTTTGTGCCAGGGGGGCTCACGTTAGGCTGGATGTTTACAATGAATAGGAATACTGGTCGCGATGATAAGTTAAATACTGATGTTTCACGAAACGCGAATGAAGTATTAGATATTCCGGCACAGCACAAGCGTACGTTTGCATTGATAGTGTAATAACCGGGCCTCCACATTAGACTCTTATGTTAATAAACGTGCTCTTAAGCAGTACGTAAATTATAAACGTACTACTGAAAGCACGTGTATTAAATGGTTTTTAACGGTTCTATTTACAAGTACCTTTTCCATTTTGAAAATCAGATATTTTGGCCCGACCCATTAAAGCGACTGTGAACAAGGCCTAGCAAGGTTCTATTAATAGATTACGTCGTGACATGATGAGCGGATTCCACCACATGCGATTGCCCAGAGGCGAAACTAGCAATGATAACCAAAACAATGCAGCAAATCAGCAAGCTGATGCGAATGTACAGAGTAGCACCAATAATGCTGCTGGAGGAGGGAATGAAGGCCCAGCAGGTGGATATGCTGAAGTAGTCAAAGCCCCAAGGACATTGTGGCGTCTTTGGTTAGAATACGAGAGAGGCTTAGATGGAAATAAGCCTGCAAAGAACTTCACGAATTCGGAACGACGAAGAATCAAGTCCGTATACAGTTTTCGAACTAACTTTTGGTGTAAACTTCGATGGAAATTACTAGGTTTCAAACTATAATAAACTAAAATACAATTTAGTCAGTTAGGATTTAGCAGTTGTAGCTTGTGTAAGAATGATCGGGACTGCCTCTTGTTAAGAGCCTAAATATCCTCGATCACACAGGGCGTACCTCTAGCTGTTCTTTATTGAATAATTTTCACTAGAAGTACTAGGTGTTCATGACCACTTGCCTAATTTGTAAATAGACATAATAACGTAAGTCACGTTAATACATTAGCTGATATAAATAGAGTTCCATCTGAAGAAAAGTTAAAAAAAGAAAAAGACTTATTGGATTTTGGAGATTGGCGGGAGGACCAAAATCTATAAGTAGTAGTTCGGAGATTATAAAATTTAGTTTATAATATCCTACATCTACTAATGTCTCAAATAGGTACAAGTAGATGAGTCATACCAAATACTCAGGCTATTGGAGCCATCAAAGTGAATTTTAAACACTTTGGAAATATTGGAAAAAGAGCTTGTACTAAATTATATAAAATACAAATAAAAACCAATGTATTATCTCAATTGATCTTGATATTTTAGACTGACCGGAGGCCGTATTTCTACATAGCCCCCAGTAGCTTTTAGAACTACGAACATACGTTAAGATACGATCTAGTTGGTAAAGCGAAAACCAAAGTAAAAACGGTTTCGGTCATGACTTATCGAGTAAGTATGTGCCTATATGTACGAGTTCAAGACTCATGTTGTACTCTATGTCGTTTAGTATTTGGTCCAGTAACCATTTCCGATGTAGGCGCCTTACGTTTATTATTTGGTAAGGTAATAGCCAAAGGCTGTTCTTCATTAGTAAGTAAGTTTGAACAATTTTCTGCACTGTTGGTAAGCAGATCAGAAAGTTTAGTCACGTAGGAAGTAGGTGGCAAATAGGGAATTTCAGATCCGTCAGGGTTTGTAGTCACCTGAGGAAACCCTTTTCGTTTATCTCGTGTGTTCTTATGTAAACGCTTATTCCATTTCTTATTAAAGATACGAAGAAAGTCGCGAGATTCACGAAATGCATCGGAGGTTAGCCAAGCTACTGTCCCATCCATGAAACGGGTCTTGTAGTAAGTGTAACCGTCTTCGGATGTTTTGTCAATTATATCTTTGACTTGTGACTCCATAACTGGTACATCAGAATCAAATGAGCGAGCGAATGAGAGTTCGGAGGTAGGGATACGGTGAGTGCCTAGATTGGTTGCGCTAGTACCATCAATGTTATTCACTTCGTAAGTATCACTCTTCTCATCATGGTAGGAAATAACAAAAGGTCCTATCGTCTTAGAAGAGAGTTCGGTAACGTTGGCGTTTCGATTTATAATGTTAACGTAATCGCCGACTTTGAACTGAACAATGTTCTTAGTGTTATTCCATCGGTCATACGCTTTAAGTAGGACACGATTCTTGTGCTCGAGTAAACAGGGGTAAACAACGTTCTGCATATGCTCAATCTTTTGTAGCCACGGGGTAACGTGTTTCTCGGGCGCAGTTTTATCAAACGTTGCTTGTAATTCATTATAGCGGCCAAAGAAATAGTGAAACGGATGTGTTCCAGTTTGAGGATTCATGCAGTTATTCATTTGAGTCTGAACCCATTTCAAATGATAAGGCCACATATCCTCAACGTCGTCTAGTGCGGTACGCAAGAGTTTCTTAAGTTCTCTATGACGTGTCTCATTTGCACCCTGCGTTTGAGGTTTGTAAGGAACACCACGCCTATGGGTCATGTCTGATACGTGCCTCCATTACGTCGGTACAAAACTCACTACCGTTATCAGAACATAGTACTCGGGGGAAACCGAAGTCATTAAAGACGTGACAGCAGAGCGTTTGTTCGGTATTGCATAAAGCAAGTTATAGCCCAAAGCCACACATAAGAAATGAGAGATATATACATCGCCAGTATACTTGAATCGCGGGAGTTTAACCAAATCTACTATGGCTCGGCGCATCGGTTGGTCTTCTGTCACACTTTTTAGGGGTGCCCAACCGTAGCGCTTGATCTGGTTCTTTTCACAATCAGTACAGCGTCGGTATACTTCACGTATGATTTCTTTCAGCGCCGGGTGATCAAGCCCTGCACGAATAGCCATTTTATAAGTATGCTCATATGCTTGATGCATTAAATTAAACACGCACTCAGGGCAAAACCTCTCCCCAACAGTCGCGCACAGTACAATTATTCACAAGACAACGCCCGCACACACCCCTGGTGCACCGAAAGTAATCGGATTTGGACAGCCGGGCGTAGGTAATCCATGGAAGGTATTCACAAATGCGCGACATACGAAACCGGTACCGACGACAGTAGATGGGTCGAGAGCTGCATCGCCCCAGGCCCCAGGCCTGTTGTGTTCCGAGCCAGGTTGCCGCAGTACGTTTGCAGATGAGAATGGGAGACGTACACACCTCGACGAGTTCCATATGAGACTCACAATAAGGTTAACACCGAACCCATATCTGACAGTGAGGGAACAAAACCGGACATGTGGGATACGCAACCCGTCATAGAGCAAGAATCCGTGGTAACCGGCCCGGTGGTGTGTAGTTGCGAGGTGGATCCGTTCGTACCTAAGCGGCTGTTGCGGTGTGCTACGGCTGAGTGCCCAAGGCCCTCGCACAACATCTGCTGCCACGGGTTCACCGAGTCGCTCGCCCGCGCTCTGCACCGCGACGGCGCACTGTGGTACTGCAACGACTGCAAGGTGTGCACTGTGTGTGGCACGGGCGGAGATGAGGGCCAGATGCTGTTGTGCGACGCCTGCGATCAAGACACACACGCCTTCTGTCTCACACCGCCTCAGCCGCAGTTGCTGGCGTCGGAGGATCTATGGTTCTGTGGCGAGTGTGTGCCATCCCGCCAAGCCCCCGGATGTGGGTGACAAATCGCAAGTGCAAGTGCAAGTGCAAGTGGGTGCGGGTGGGAAGCAAACGGCTTAGAGGAAAGGTTGATCCGCCACCGTTACCGCTACTGGCACATATTGTGAGCAAAACAGAACGCAACTCACCCGTTGAAGGCTGTCTGTCTCACCGGCCGATGGTTGTACCACACGCACACACAATGCATTGGCAGTGCTGATGTGGGCCTTGGTCCCAAAGCCACCATCAGCGCCTCGCGGTAGTAGTTGCGGCGCTGCAGGGTCTGAATAAGGGCCTTGCGGCACTGCGGTGGTGAACGCAGCTACGACTTCATTATCTAAACCCAATGCAACCATGGTAAGTACAAGCGCAAGAAGGCCTGTGGGTAAATCGATTTCCCCAGATGTTTAAAGAAACACGTCATCAAATACGTCATGACCGAGTGCGCCGCGGAGTATTATAGCCCAGCGCCGTTCTGGAAACATAAAGCGTAAAGTGCACGCACGCCATCGAGAAGCGGGACATAATTTGCGCTTGCCTGCTAGACGGGTAAGGGCGTATCCTGCGACGCAGATAGGTGGGTGTGCCACCTGGGTAGGGCGTTGACCGGTTTCTTGACCTCGCAGAGATGCATAGACTGCCCTGGCTTTCGGCGACTGCAACCAGCGTGACTGACTCGGCCCACCGTGCAACTACAGGGCAGCGTACCCCCCCGGCGTTGGTTCTATCTGGTGATCGTCGTACTCATACTATTAAAATGCGAGATAGCAGAGAATGCTCTGCCACGTGCCATACCCTAACACCCTTCTGGCAACATATGCGTGAAAGACATGCCAGCGGGAAGAGGGACGTGTGGACTGGCGGCTGGAAGGATAGGTGCGTGCTCTGGTATACAGTTGGGTCGATGTGTCGCCTGAGAGTGGGTCTGTGTCGGGTTCGGGGACTCATCAGATTGATTGCGGGAGAGGGGAAGAAGGCTGAGAGACATGTATATGAGCAAGGGGGTTCATTGCCAAGTATGAATAGCGTGTTTGTGACCGTACTAAGAATACCAGGGACCAAACAGAAAGGAAACGGGGCCTAGGAGAGGTCAGGTTGCTCGTGTGAGGGGGGATTGGCAGTTGACAGGGATACGAATAGCTGGCAATAGGGCAAATGTGGAGAGCAGGGAGGTGGGAAATCGGATACAGGGAGAAGTTACCATAGCAACGCGAAGTGTTGCACAATAGGTTCAACTGGGATCACTGAGAGGAAGACGACCGATCAGAAGCCGCGACTCATAACACACGAACTTTGCTGGCAGTGTTTTTTTTTATGGGATGAAAAAGCAGCGCAGCGTAGGTGCAAGGTGGAACAGAGGAGACGAAGGATGGAGGCTACTAGTAAACTAAACGCTATGATCTATGGCCACCGTTGATTGATGCAGCGTCAGACAGCTAGAGTCTGATGCGTGGGGCAAGTAGTTCGGAGAATTAGACAGTGGATATCACGACTGAGAGCGTATACAGTGAGGGGGGAGCGAGTCGTGTACGTGACGGGAAGCGGGTGGACGGTAAGATTTAGGAGTGTTTAGGGTTCAGGGTTTTATAATTTGACTGTATTATAGTGAGAAGACTAAAGCTGAGAACCCTAAAACTCTAAACCTTAACCCTAAAACCATACATCTTAAAGTCTAAAGCCTAAAGCCGAAAGCCTATGTAGCAGGAACAGGCAAGGAGGATTATCGAAGCATTAGGCAGGCTGAGACTCAAGCAGACGAGGCTGTAAGGTGACCGGGTGCAGATGAGAAATTGGGGCCAGTGACAGTACAGAACTTCGCGGGCGAGTGTGAGTGAACAGTGTGTCAGACAGGACAGGCATACGATTGATATATCGGCAGCAGAGAGAAACGAATCTAGCTATAAACCTCCAGTGACAATGCGAAGGAACGAACCTTCCGACAGGCGAACAAACCCAGCAGACCAATGACTGATAGAGCGGAACGAAAAGCGCAGGCGGACGAGAGGTTAACACACGAGAAGTCAGGGGTTGCAAGACAAGAACAGACACAGTCACTGACTCAATGCTACTACGAATACGCAACTGACCCACACCCACGCGACAGGGGATAGTATAGGAATGATATTCCTGGCCCCAGATGTCAGGGCACCAATAGTTGGGCATATACAGTTGCGCAGATGGATATGACAGAAATAGAAGGGTAGTGAAGAAAACAATTAGGCTGGAAGGTAGAATCGGCTGAGCCATCAGTGGCATACACAATGGTTAACCTACTGTGCGACTTTGGCTCGGGCGAGTGGAATGCCAGACACTTGAATTGAAACTATGCGTGAACTTGGGCTCTAGTTTGCCTCGCCATCCCAGACCTGGAGACAAGCCATTTAATGGACTGACAATTCAGGCCGACAAATCAGGACTGACGAATTAAAGGGGTTACACATCAAAGTATCAAAGGTCTTGAACGCCATATGGCACATTTGGACAGTGCACACGCATTTTATCGGGATTGGCCGTATCCAAAATCGAGTCCGTCTGCGCCCTGTTCTTTCATGCGGATATACGTAAACCGCAAGAGCCACACCAGCGCCATCTGCATCACCAACAAGCAGGTCATGGGCAACAGAACGGGCCGTATGAAATCCAGAAGTGCCTGTACAAGGCGTGCGGGTTCGAGTTTAACACTACAGCCACTGAACCGGTGACGCGGGTCGCCACACTGAGTGAGGAGTTCGCACATGGTCAACTCCAGGGAGTGGCATGCGGGAGACTGGGCAGGAGGTAGTGGATACAGGCGAGCGGATGGTAAGGATTAATTTGGAATGAGAGAGACGGACTGGGCGTAAGTCTACTAACTGCAGGGCAGGACAGGCCCATTTTCTGATCCAGGTGCACCGAGAATTGGAGACCAGGTGCACCGAAAATTGGAGAGGGGCAGTAGAGAAGGGAGAGAGAGGGTGGGTATTAAGACAATTAAATTAGACTTCTACAGCCAAGACATACATATATATTAAACAGCTGGTGTAACTAGGAAGCTCGTGCAGGTATAGCGTCTGCTGCACCAAACAAGCAGGACTGATAATCAGGGCCATGAAATCAATGGTCTGGCATGATGTTGAGTGTGACATCTGATAAGCATGCTGCAACACGTGAGATGTATACATTGTAACCGCCACATAGACACATGCACATATACACATATACATATATACACATAAGACACATATACACATATACATATATACACATAGACACATATACACATATACATATATACACATATACACATATACACAGAATATGTGGGTGCGTACCTCGTGCATGCAACGCATCTGTTGCACCAAACCAGCCTGACTGTCAATCATGGCAATGAGATCATGGTCTGGCATGATGTTGAGTGTTTTGTGGTGCAGGTGGTCCTTGGAGATAAACTCCCAATGGTTGGATGAATCGTCGGACTTTTTGTTCATCTTCGCATCTGCCGAGGGTCAAGGTTCAAGGTTTAGGGTTCAGGACTTGTCTGTTATTGTACAGTCGCATTAGGTCCCATGCTAGTGACTTAAATGAGACTGTGCTTTCGGATTCAAGAACAGAGGGAGCGTACCACTACTACACCATACACTGGCAACTTTTGAAGCGATGGGAGTGAAAACACATAAACTGGAGAAAAAAAAATCAAACTCCTACAGAACCGTCTGTGTATCCTATAGACAGCGACGCTGGTGTGCACGCAGCTCCACCGGTTCATTTCAACCACCAGACACATCCTAACAACACGCACTATACTAAGAAACGAGTGTTGCATAGCAAAGCTTCACTTAGGCAGAAGTGCGTATAGCAAAGCTACACGTAGGGAAGAGTGTTGTATAGCAAAGCTGCAGTAAGTGGTAACAAAATTACGACATCTGCAGAAGGGAAATCAATCGCCTTGTCAGGAGCGCAAGCATCAAAGATTTGTAGCACAGGCATCAGCTGATAATTGTGCACGAATCCTTCTGCACTGTGAGCTTTGTATGCGTCATGCATTTGACATGTAACATACACATGGCTGGTACAAACATACACATGACTGGTACAAACAGACACATGACTGGTACAAACATACACATGGCTGGTACAAACAGACACATGACTGGTACAAACAGACACATGGCTGGTACAAACATAAACATGACTGTTAAAAACATACACATGGCTGGTACAAACATACACACATGACTGGTTTTCAAAATACACATGGCTGGTACAAACATACACATGGCTGGTACAAAACCGGACACATGGCTAGTACAAACATACACATGGCTGGTGAAACATAAACACTGACTTGTACAAACAGACACATGGCTGGTACAAACATACACATGATGGCTGGTACAAACATACACATGGCTGGTACAAACATACACACATATGGTTACAAACATACACATGGTGGCTGGTTACAAACATACACATGACTGGTTTTCAAAACATACACACATGACTGGTACAAAACATACACATGACTGGTACAAACATACACATGACTGGTACAAACAGACACATGGCTGGTACAAACACACAGATGGCTGGTACAAACAGACACATGGCTGGTACAAACATACACATGGCTGGTACAAACAGACACATGGCTGGTACAAAACATACACATGGCTGGTACAAAACATATACACATGGCTGGTACAAACAAACACATGGCTGGTACACTCCTACGCACAAGCGCACTCGCGTATAGTCAAGCTCACGATATTCTGGCAGCACGCCATGACTAGACCGCTATACAAGTGATTTCTAGTTTTCTAAGGGTGTGATATAACATACCTTGCAATCGGACCTTCCTGTACGTGTGCGCGATACCCTGTTATAAAGTACAATTTCGTGGAGAGTTGATAAAACAATAGCAACAACATAGAGAGCACAGTTTTAAGTAGTGAATGGTATCCATAACAATTGCGGATTATATAATATATATATATATACATATACATCTATATATATACATATATATATATATATATATATATATATATACATACATACATACATATACATACATACATACACACACACACACACACACACACATGTATATATATATATATTAAAAACACACGAATATATATACATATACATACACACACACACACACACACACACACACACACACACACATATATATATATTTATATATATAAGTACAGATATAGTAATATAATAATATAATAATATACATACATACATACATACATACATACATATATATATATATATATACATATATACATATACACATATACATATATATATATATATATATATATATATATATACATTAAAATATATAAATATATAAATAAAAAGTATGACTTACAGGCGCAGAAAACGTGACACTTGATTTTCCTGTAAGGTAGCCAGTAATGCGAGCCAATCCACCACCTAATAAGGACATATATAGAGTAGGTCGGAGTTCGTGAGCAACCAATCAAGATAGACCTGCCGATACTGGGTGTCAGCCCTACCACGCAAAATGTTGCAGATGCACACAGCTGTGAAGTAGGTAGAAAGTCATCGCAAATGAATAGGTAAATAGTCATCGCAAATGAATAGGTACATAGTCATCGTAAATTAGTAGGTAAATAGTCATCGCAAATGAATAGGTAAATAGTCATCGCAAATTAGTAGGTAGATAGCCATAGAAAACAAGTAGGTAAAAAGTCATCGCAAATTAGTAGGCAAATAGTCATCGCAGCGTACCGTGCTAGTGTGGTAGAGGAGTTTCATCTCACAACGCAACCGAATATACATGGACTCTACACAGCAGCACACATAGGCAGGCAGACATGTCGCGATAGAAAGCTATGAAGACATACCCACACCAACAAATACGGACACGGACACACACACACAAACACACACACGTGTGCGATACACGAATTCATGCACATGGGTCGCATACTTACACGCACGCGCGCGTGTGTAGGACATATACATGCGTGGACAAGACAAGCACACATGCGTGTTAAAGAGTTACCTACAGGTGTATAGTAAACACCAGTATACATATGCACGCACGCATGCATGCCCACAACTCACCTAGTGAGTGTCCTGTGATGACTATAGACCTGCCCGGGTGGGCGTGCATGATGCCTCGCACATGCGCAATGATCTTGTGGTAGTACCAGTGGTTGTTGTTGAGCCCTACCAGCGACAGCCAGTTGAAGAGATTCTCGACTAGGAACGCCACCAAGTGATCGGGCCACATGCGTACAATGGGGTAGGCCCATGACAGGATCTGCGGGAATAGACGTTAACGTTATGTGGGTCACGTGTGGGCTGGGTAGGGGCGAAGAAGCGTACAGGACGGTATACAAAGAATGTGTGTCAGAGACAGATGGATTGCGAACGAATGGATGCCAATTGGAGAATTTCGGTACTAAAAAGGGAAGTGAGTGGGCTGGCCACATGCGTACAATGGGATATGCCCAGGAAAGGATCAGCGAGGATATGCGTTAACGTATAGGAGTCAAGTACGTAAACAATCGAACAATACCGTGCGTAAGTACTTCGTCGGAAAGCGTTGATTTACGCACGGAGAATGTGACAGGACTACATGCCAGTGGTGTCCACTGGAGAGATGCTCTGCTAAGAAGCACACTAACACCTGCACCATCAGGTATGCCCGTGCAGAGAATCTGTGGCGATAGTAACGACACATCAAGTAACTCGGGTATGATAAATAGGCTTGTACTACATGCATACTACCATGCATCCTACACGAAGAAAGGTACGTATATGCATACTACACGAAGAAATGCACGTATATGCATACTACACGAAGAAATGTACGTATATGCATACTACAGGAAGAGATGTACATATATGCATACTACACGAAGATATAAACGTATATGCATATTACACGAAGAAATGCACGTATATGTGTATGTATATACATAGGTGCTATTTTATTACACATATATACGCATGTGGTTCGATTTATCATTACAGTCATACTACACGAAGAAATGTACGTATATGCATACTGCTGAATATATATACCTGATATAAGACAGATTCAGTCCACGTACGCTCATCGTCTGCCACATCCCCAGTACATACGAGGCCAATACTCTCTATCATTCAGAACAGCATAGAGGTTCCCACAATGTTATCCAAGCACGTGTATACAAGCCTGCACACACACACAACCATACGAGTACAAACATGTGCACAAGAATGTACGTGCATATACTGGTGTGCATATACCTGATACACGACCGTTTCCGCCCACATACGTACGTTTTCTATCTAAACACATTTACAAAAAAAACCCACACACACACACCTGTACGCGTACCCACATACGCATAAGAATATACGTATACGTATATACACTGGTGTGCCCATACCTGATATACAACCGTTTCCGTCCACATACGCACGTCTTCCACCACATCCCCGATGTTTGCTGGGTCTGTGCCCTGTACCGCAATGACAGTTAGGTCTAGATTGTCGAAGTACACCTCCATGAACTTGGCACGCCAGATCTTCGCCTGGGCGGCTGTCTCACACTCGCAATCTTCCATGTCTGTTAGTGTGCATGCAATTGCGTTTAATATATAGGGTGTTTGGGGTAGGTAGATATGGAATCGACTAGTTTGGGGTGATATTTACACACAAACTCAAGGAATAACACTGATATGCACGACACATCGCATACACATACACATACACACACACCAGGTGCACACCTGGTCTGAATATAGCACAGCGGTTTGGTTTCCCACATACCTTGGCGATCGCAGGCACAGATGGGCTCCAATGTATCGTCTGCGTGAATGACACGTGCTTGCGGTATGCCTGGTCTGTCTACGAAGAACGCACTCACCACCTCATTCTGTAGGGATGTATGGGTTAAAAACATATGGGGGGAATACAGTGTGGATGAGAGGGTGAACGCAAGGGCCGATATATATATATATATATATATATATATATATATATATATATATAAATATATACCGACACACACACACACACACACACACACACACACACACACACACACACACACACATATATATATATATAATATATATATACAATCATACAGACATACACTCCCCCACCACATATACAGACACAGACACAGACATCGATATCGACACAGACAGAGATAAGAATACAGACCGACAAAGACAAAGACACATACATAGACATAGACATACACACACACACACACACACACACACACACACACACACACACACACACACACACACACACACACATATATATATATATATACATATACATATATATACCTTCGATTATTATTCATACCTGTTTCTCAGGCAGGAAGTACGACGCCTGACTCAGCAGCCCATAGTCTATGACAGACAGTCCATGCCAATGCCTACCACACACAGAGTAAAGGGGCACGGACGAGGGCGTCCACTTAGGCGACTGCCCCTTGCCCCACTTTGGGTTCACGCACCCTCTGTTCGAGTCTTTAGGACAGGTGTCCAAGTTCACACCAGGGTCTGATTTAGGGTTTAGGGTGGGGGTGGTGGTGTTGGGGGGGTCGGGGCTTGGGCTGTAGAGACTGTCGTGCAAGCGACTGTCGGGGCGGGCGATGCAGTTGGGGTTTAAGTGTACAGGAAGAAAGAGTTAGTAAACGGTAAACTGCGTTTGTTGTATTTGGATAAACTTTATATACATGAAGATATTCAGTTGAGTATTATCTGTGTACATGGACATGTACAGGTATCTCTTAGTCGGTGTCTATGCTTGGGTTTAGGGTTTCTGGTGACCGGGTGGTCGTTTACAGTAGAGCCTGTCGTGCAGACGGTTGGGCGGTCCTGCGTTGCCATGGAGTACACATACACTACAATATATTAATACACTATTGCTGTTTATAGTATTCCGTATATTCTATTAACACACAGGTACATATATTGTCATATCGATATACTACTCTTGTGTGTAGTACTTGAGTATAATAGCCTATTAAACACACTGGTACGTATATTGTTATATCAATATACTGCTTTCGTGTGTAGTACTTGAGTATTATATCCTATTAAACACACTGGTACATATATTGTCATATCCATATACTACTTTTGTGTGTAGTACTTGAGTATAATATCCTATTAAACATACAGGTACGTATATTGCCATATCAATATACTACTTTTGTGTGTAGTATTTGAGTACAGTTTGAGTAAACACACAATATATCCCATGTGTATATCATTCTGGTTGCTGTGTCACCGGGTGTCTCTCTGAGAGGAAACGGCATGTGCTGTGTTGAGTGCATGTGTGACTCATATGTGTCGGGCTGACGGCCGGCTGGGCGTAGAGCGCAGTTGAGTGAACAAATATATCATCCGATATACATTTAACTATATCATTATATTTGGTAATTTAAAATGACTATATTTCGTAACGTAAATGACTATATATCTGGGAACGTTACGATGTATCATAGCAATCTATACCCACCCTGTACCATCCGCAACTACTACCAAGTAAATAAGTTCTCCAAATCACAACCAACACAAACTTTACCCCAGCACACCGCCCGTCCCGGAATCCGTCCCGTTATCCGCACTCCACGTGGTCATATTCTTGTGGAGATCCCATTCGATGACGTGAGCGTTGTCTAATTTTAGCGCCGATGATGTGCTACTGAAGTAGATGGGGGCCTTCAGATGCGATGCATAGTCTTCTTGTATGTACGCGAGCATGCTCAACGTCATCATGACTAGGCCAAACACAAAGCCAACCCCAAGCTGTTCATTGGTAGAGATAGAACGTAGATGTGTATATATGAATGGAATATGGGTTGACGTACACACACAGACACAGACACACACGCAGACACAGACACAGACACAGACACAGATACACACATATATCAATATAAATATCAATATAAATATAGATGTAAATATATATACATATGATATAACGTAGGTATTGTCCATTTTTAGCTCAGCAAGATTGGAGTGGATATGAACACAACAGGCACTTTCAGATATCACACGCAGTCCCTCTGGACATGCGCCAGTGCGGATATACAACGCAATTCCCGCCGTCTCATTGGATTTAGGGTCTTGAATTATTCATGGAGTTATCAAAAGATATGCCACTTTGGTGCTACGCAATCTGTGCTGTCTCTCGAAATACCAAAGATCATTCACTTTCTTTTCGTTGACATTCGTAGTGATAAATATACATACCAACACTACAACACACACACACATATACAAAGGAAAGTACACAAAACGGATACTTTCTAACACATACACACACCGTATATATATAGATAGATATATATATATATATATATATATATATA
>LUCW03001573.1:20000-65000 GCA_001586965.3 Sphaeroforma sirkka | reverse complement strand
ATACATATATATATGTCCCTTTGTGCTGAAGAAAGGCTTACTAGGCCCATTTCACACCTCTTCTCTGGACAATCAAACCCTTTATCAAGTGTGTGAATGACATCACGTTTGTATGTCCGATGAAGGGCTGTACTGAGACTACACAGTGGGGTGCACATACACAAATGATATACGCCATGTACTATTGCAAGCTGCACAAGACCTGCACACCCAAGGTAGATAGATATATCTATTTATACACACCAATCAGAAAGAGCAGGCATGCCTGCACCCCGGTATCGCAGGGGTGCAAGGACAAGGAAAGGATGTACACAATCAGTGTCTTTTTAATGCGTCTCACCATTCCTAATAATGCTGTTTATACACACACACACACACACACACACATACACACACACACACACACACACACACACACACATATATATATATATATACACTAATCGAAAGGACCAGACAAACACATACCATGCCACCGCGGGGGTGGAGTGAGACCAGCAGGATGTAGAAGTTCATTAGCACAACGAGTGTCCATTTGATGCGCTTCATTAGATTGATCGCCAACTGAGCCTAACGGTTGAGGGATAAAAACCAATCCTCGAAGTCAGCTGCTATAATTGGTCAGAGATACTTATAGAGCAAACTATATTTAGAACATACATTCTATTATTAATCAATCTATAATTAGAGCACACTATGATTGGAACGGATAGGGGGCAGAGTCACAGACCGTGATACACGCATGGGAGACCACTTTCAGATCCGCTTGACATCTGCTGATGCTAGCTAATGGTTGTGGTATGTGTGATTTCCTGGCAGTTATGAACTTATCTGTTACTACGGTAATTATAGCAACGGAATATATCTAATCGAGATTGTGACTCTGAATTGAGTCGGAATTTTGCTTAGCCATATGTGATCTTCAGGGTTTAAGGTTTACATTCCAGTCACTGCCACCGTACTGTGCTGCTCAAGGTGTTTGTGGCGTCATGGGCCGTATGTTTTGATTGCCGGTGTATATAAGCAAATATCCCTATGAAGACATATATGCTTAATTGCCGGTGTATAAAACCAAATACCCCTATGAAGACATACTGCATGTTGTATATAAGCAAATATCCCTATGAAGACATATATGCTTGATTGCCGGTGTACATAACCAAACACCCTATGAAGACATATGCTTGATTGCCGGTGTCTATAACCAAATGTCCATGTGAAGACGTATATGCTTGATTGCCGGTGTATATATTTAAATGTCCCTATGAAGACGTATATGCTTGATTGCCGATGTACATAACTAAACATCCCTATGAAGACATGTATGCTTGTAACCAAATGTCCCTATGAAGACGTATATGCCTGATTACCGGTGTATACAACTAAATGTCCCTATGAATGATTGCCGGTGTACATATAACCAAACATCCCTATGAAGACATACTACATGTGCCATGCACCACGTTTGCTGATCTAGTTATCGTTGTGAGAAGAAAAAAAGAAGTATACATGTGTAGCTGTCTGTGTACCTGAATGTCGTTGATGGGTTTCTGTGGCAGGCGTGCAAAGATCATGAGCATGAGCAGAAACAGACCTATGGAGATCAAAGCAACCAGGCGAACATCCGCGAAGGTAAAACGCCCTGTTAGAAAAATTGCATACAGTTACGGGTGAATGGATAGACGTGCATGTTATGGATATAGAAGACATGGACTTGTTCCATTCGAAGGTGTATATGTAATCGTACGATGAAACATATACACACTGTTGCTCACTTTGCACTATCATATAAGTCAAACATTTACAAACTTAGGAGGTCAGCTGTATACCACTGGTGCATGGACGAATACACTTTACAACATCACACGAGTTAGATTCTTTCAAGTTTTGGAAATACGGACGTTAAGAGATAGCATATATGCACATTCAGGAGCAATACATGGATGTCAAAGGTACCTGAATAGTCCAGCAATTCACCTTACAAGTGAACATATATACACATTCAGGAGCACTACATGGATATTAAAGGTACCTAAATAGTCCAACAATTCACCTTACAAGTGAACATATATACACATTAAGGAGCACTACGTGGATGTCAAAGGTACCTAAATAGTCCAGCAATTCACCTTACAGGCAAACATACATACACATTCAAGAGCACTACATGGATTACCTAAATAGTCCAGCAATTTACAAGTGGATATATATACACATTCAGGAGCACTACATGGATGTCAAAGGTACCTAAATAGTCCAGCAATTCACCTTACAAGTGGACATATATTTACATTCAGGAGCACTACATGGATGTCAAATGTACCTAAATAGTCCACCACTTCAAGTTACAAGTGAACATATATACACATTCAGGAGCACTACATGGATTACCTAAATAGTCCAGCAATTCACTTTGCATTGGCAGTGAGAAGTCGCCCACATCCTCAACGAAATGGACCACGACCATGGCACAACAGCCTATGGAGAAAAAACGAGAGTACGATTAACCAGCAACCAATTAGAAAAGAGTACGATTGAACAACATCCAATAAGAAAAGAGTACGATTAAATAGCAGCCAATAAGAAAAGAGTACGATTAAACTGCAGCCAATAAGAAGAGAGTACGATTAAACAGCAGCCAATAAGAAGAGAGTACGATTAAACAGCAGCCAATATAAAGAGAAAACGATTAAACAGCAGGCTAATAAGAGGAGAATACGCTTGTGAGATACACAAGGGTACGTGACTAGTAGTAACACACGAGTACGTGACTAATAGTAACACACGAGTACGTGATTGTGGATAGATGTAACGTATATAAGTGCGTGATTGTGGATAGATGTAACGTATATAAGTACGGGATTATGGATAGACGTAACGTATATAAGTACGTGATTGTAGATAGATGAAACGTATACAAGTACGTGATTGTGGATAGATGAAACGTATATAAGTACGTGATTGTGGATAGATGTAACGTATATAAGTACGTATTATCCAACACACATGCTCAACAAAACCACGGATTGCTTCATGATGCTGCTGATACCACTCAGCACCACAGGACAGGCGAGTGATCACAACACTCAACAGTGCACGGTTAGCCCTCAGCTCTTAAACCCTAAACCCTCAACGGCTCAACAGTCCCCATACTACTCACTAACAACCGACGTACTAACACCAACACTCTTTTTTAGTACAGCACTTCCAGATATCTACAAAACCCTAAACCCTAAATAGCTCAGCAGTCCCCACACTACTCACTAACAGCCGACGTACTAACTAACACCAACACTACTACTTAGTACAACACCTCCAGATATCTACGAAACCCTAAACCCTAAACACTAAATCTCAACCCCTAAACTCTAGACGAGATGTCGGACATACCCATAGCAACGAATAGCAGTACGTGCAAAATGACTTTTCCCAGAAAGCGCCCGCGAAGCGCCAACCGCCAATTCGGGATTTCGTAGCACACAAACTGAAGAATCTGTTAGAAGACGAACCCAAAAAAAACAAATATTGAAATTGGGTGTAAGTATAAAGTTTAGGACTCAAGAATGGTTATGATCATGCACAAACTTTGACGCCGACAAAAGTTAAATAGCACTTTGCTGTCATCATATATATTTAAATAGCACTTTGCTGTCATCATATATATATATATATACATATATATATATATACCCGTTTAACACCCACCCACCTGGGAAATAGCCACCGCAGAGCATGCTGTTATGGTGCCTACTGCTGGTGATTCGTAGTCGGTGAGACTGGGCACAACAGACCAATGGCAGAAGCGGTTCAACATATTGTCACTGTAGGGCTCTGTGGATAAGTGTGCATATGCTTGCTTATTATCCGCATTTGACTGTAATTGATATACGCAATGTGTTTATGTGTAGAGAGTAATACTATCATTGCGTGTATACAGGTGTATTAGTCATGCGTGTGTCCCAGAACTGGATGTGTGTGCACTTGGTATATACGGTACAGCGACTATAGTTTATAAAATGAAGTTTATGATTTGTAGACGCACGCCACCACGCGTGCACCATGCAAATATCTGCAGCGACCATGACATAACTCGTGAATATATAGTTTACAACTACGGTGGTGCAAGTACACATAAAAATGCACACATGCAAACACACATACACACATATATACATAAATATATACATATCTATATTATATATATATATATATATTGAACAATTACACGCATATATGCATACACTTTGTTGCACGCCCTCATACTCGACATTTCTGAATACTTTCGATATCGCACACAACACTAAGTGCTCTGCGTACGTATCGTAAAGGGCAGAGATCAGAAGAACATTCTTCAGCTGCAGTGATTCATGAACTCAGACACAAATCCCTGCACACACACACGCATCTAGATATGTAACAATCCTATATATACACAGAAACACCTACATGTGTACCATACCTACGTATGTATATATACAGACTTAAAAATAGAACGTACCAATATATATATATATATAAACCTACATATGTAATACACCTATATATATAGAGACACACGCCTACAAATATGTATGTAATGTACCTACTTATGTAAGACTTCTGTATATATATATATATATATATATATATATACATATACATATACATATATATACCTACCAATATAACCTACATATGTAACACATCTATATTATATATATATATATATATATATATAACTTACCTGTGCACACTTTGGGGATGGTGAGCAAGGCGGAAAGTTCCGTGATGATAATACAAAGGGCAGAGATCATCACTCCCTTCGAACCTCTGTCAAGCAAAATCATCTGTGGCAAAATGGGATGTGCATGTGCGTTGAGTAACCTGGCATCACAACACAGGCAGACGGACACAAGTTTGGGGTTCGGGGTTTAGAGTTCAGGGTTTAAGGTTTAGGTATTTTTATTCGTTTACATGCTATCGCTATATACACTGCCTGATACTACGTAACATGCCAATACGTGCATCTACTTGCTAGTACTAAATGATACTATTTAGAACATGCATTTTACATACACACACACACGCATCATACTACACAGCTCTATTCAGAACATGCATATAACACACACACACATACACACACACCACACTACACAGTACTATTTAGAACATGCATATAACACACACACCACACTATACAGTACTATTTAGAACATGCATATAACACATCCCCCCCCCCCCCGTGTGCGTGGTTGTATCCTACCTGTCTCTGACGTGGGAAGTGCTTGAGGGCCGCTAATCCGCTATACCAGGTGAACTGTCCAAAGATCACCAGCACTCGCATGGTGGCGTAGATGACATATACTGACGCAATGGCTTTGAAGATGCCTATGTTGCCCAGATCAGCACGGGCTGTGTGTGTGAGGAAGAGTGGGTAGCAGTGATATATATGTGTCAGTAAGTGTGCGTATATATATATATATATATATATATATATATATGTATATGCATATGTATATTCAAATACGTATATAAATATATATATACATATACACCTAAAACCCTTTTAGGGTTTAGTACATACACATACACATATACATATACATATACATATACATACACACATATATACATATATACATATACATACATATATATATATATATATATATTTATATACATGTAATGTATACGTAAATACTGTGATCAGCCTAGGGCCGTAGTACCGAACTTTAGTGTAGAAATTTAGAGCGACGTGAGAAATATCAAATTTTGAAAATCATAAATATACACTGAAACAGTATCATATATATCCGGGCTCAGAAACCTACACTAACCGTTTACTAACTTCTATTTTATCTAGCATTGAAAAAAAGTTGTTAACTAGCCTTTGAATTACGATCTCACAATATACCACTATATATATATATATATATATATATATAATATGGTTATAGATATAGATATATATAGATATATATAGTTATACACACACACACACACACACACACACACACACATATATATATATATATAAATATGTATATATATATTTATATCTGAACAACATCAGTATGTGTGCACTTGAAATAATGTCCAGATGCATGTATGCACATGTCTATATGCCCATATTCAAATAATCAAATACACAAACACACAACCACCAATACAAACTCACATATACACACACCCACCCATATACGGGCAAACAGAACAGTACAGATATATCTACCAAACCGTTGAAGTGAGCGCCAGCGTGTAGAAGCCCGAGCGAACTCAAGCCAAGCGAATCGTTGAATACTGAAGACACGGACAGTACAGATAGTACCTATTTTCATGATATCATAGTGCGTCTATATACGTGTACCCACGCGCACACCCACATATCTGCAACTACACGGACGAATTGGCATATATACACACATACCTCTATGCCCATATATGCACACTCACTCATACATACATATACACATACAGTGATGTTGAAAGCCTAGGATACCGAGTTCCCTTGCAGCACATCCAGATAAATGAAGATACATACACGTATAAACGTATAAACATGTTCACGCATATGCACACATGCATACATACAGACATAACCATACACACATAGATACACGCACACACACACACACACACACACATACTCAAATGGGAAACGTGCCCACCTCACCCCCCAGCGATCACAGCTACGTTGTAATGACATTGATGTTGCATACGTAGAGCACCGCAAGCACTCAGAACACTAAAGAAAACACAAACGTATGATATCATCGTATTCGTACATACACATATACACACATAGACACACAGACACAGACACCTTCTGCCACCTATGATATAATCTAATTTGTAAAAACACATACACACCCATAAAAACACACACACATACGTCTTCTGCAGCGAATAGACCCACGCACCTGACATCCACACACAAACTCACACTCACCCACTGAGCCTCCGGCCATCAGAGCTAGGTTGCTGATGACGTTAATGTTGAACGCCCACAGTACCCCAATCACTTGCAGCACGAAGATTACGCATATCCATGAGACCACTTTGTTGACCCACTGGAAATGGTGCATGATGGTCTCAGGCACAGTCACACAGACGACTGTCAGGAACCGTTCTGAGTGTACGTGTGTATGGGGATGGAATATGGGAACTTGTGAAGATTACGGATGTGAAGTGGGATGATGTGGGATGATGTATATATATATATATATATATATACATATATACATACTCACACTCACACACACAGACACACACACATATATATATATACATATATATATATATATATATATATATATATACATACATATATATATATATATATATGTATGTATGTATGTAATATATATATATATATAATATATATATATATATATATATATATATATATATAGATGGATATATTTATAGATATAGATACAGTATAGACATAGATATAGATATAGATACGTATATATATATATATATATATATATATATATGTATAAATCTATACATACCTACAGACATACATACATACATACACACACACACACACACACACATATATATATATATATATATATATGGATAGAATGAGGCTACTTAGAACGATTGGACATACGTCGTAAGCTGTGATGAATTAATACGGTGGCTGTGTTATGGTAGGTGAAGGCAGATTGCAATGACGCTCTTCGATGAGGGTTAACTCTATTGTGCTATTACCTACACAACATATTTTTTTCCTATTCATATCAATGATTTTCTACCTACATCAATATCAAATATCATCCATATCATGTTTATTTCTATCTATACGATATCAGTTCCTATCCGCATCACGTTTATTCCCACCTACATCAATATCAGCTACTATCCATACCATGCTTATCCCTACCAAAATAGATGCCAGCTCCTATCCGTACCACGCTTATTCCTATCTGCATCAACGCTAACACCTACCGACATCGAAAATCGCACCCACTCACACCCAACAACACACTCCTCGCACTCACTAAAGACCAATACGTACCCACAAAGATCAGTAACCCCAGCGATACCATCTCACGTGCATAGGAGCGCTCCGGCAGAGAACCGAAGTCTGCGTATAGGTCACTGTATGTGTAATCTAACCGCGTGGGCCGAGGGAACCCACTCTGGTCATCGGTCAGGCCCTCTACGTCACCAACTGGGGAGTGATTAATGCGGAACTACTTTCAGAAATTAATTGCAGAATTTTGTGAATGTTGAACTAATGTTAGGGAATTTATGTTGGGAATTAATGTCGAATTAGTTTTGAAAAATTAGTTTGGATGTGGTACGGACAGAGATTGATACGGAACTGTTGTGGGGAAAAGTTGTCTAAAACTTAGACAGGACTCCGTTGAACAGAAGTTGGAGGAGATCAGCTGAGTCAACAGGCGACCGCTCATCAACCCAAGCACCTGCACACTCTCAAAATACAGACAAATACTTGTACTCACTTCCTTCTTATGCACGACATCTGACGGAAGAAGGGCTCAGTGGAGACCTTCGCGAGCTACGCCACATTTGCGACAGTCGCTGATACGTGCGGGTGGTCGCATATTAAAATAACAGGCAAAGAATGTATATACTAAGAATACCTGCACTCTGTATGTACCTACAGGTGTCCATACATACACTTAATGTACATAAAGGTGCACACACATGCACTATAGATACATACATTTGCCAATGAGTACACTGTATATACATACAGGTACACATACATTCAATTTATATACTTACAGGTACACATACATTCAATTGATATACACACAGGAAAGCATACAAGAAAACTCTTTATGTACATACTTACCACCATGCTCATCATCGGAACCCATTGGCGACGGGAGAGCATTAAGTGACGAGCTGCGTCGCAATAGCGGCGGTCGCTTATATGTGCGGGTGGCCAGGCCTAATAACGAGTCCGCTCGGCTGTGGTATGACAAAGTAGCACAGATTAGTTACATAGATTTAGATGTGCTCTCCTGTTCATGGCCTAATAACGAGCCCGCTCGGCTGTGATATACCAAAGTAGCATAAAATCGATACATAAAATTAGATGTGTTACCCTGACTAGATATCATACTCTATTCTAAAAACAGGTACATCGATAAGAAAATAAAGACAGACAGACACATAACTAAAAATATAAAACACAGTAGTACACAAATTAACAAAAACACACACACACATCTATATACATATATAAACAAATAGATATATTATATATGTGTATACATATCTATCTATATATATATATATATATATATATATATATTTACTTAGATACGCAGATCCATATAACACACACACATACACATAAACAAATGCACACACAGACACACACACACATATATATATATATAAATATATACTATAAAGAGGTATAGGTACATAAATACATGAATCGATCAACGCATACATAAATACATCTTAAAATATATATATATTTATATAAACACATATTTAAAATATATATATATATATATATATATATATGAAAATGTGTACAGATGAATAAATACCTATATAAAATATATAAATGTATGTGTAAGCATATGTAAGTTTATGTTTACACATGTATATATATATATATATATATATATATTATATATAAGTTTATATAGCTTATATATATATATATATGTTTGTGTATATAATATATATATGCATATGCACACATACACATACACACACACATGTTAATATGTGGATATATGTATGTACATATAATATACATATTATGTAATACATATATATATGACATATACATATACAATAACCAATGTAATATATGTATATATAATAATAATATTAATAATATTATTAATATTATTACATATTAATGCATATGTATATATATATATATGCATATATATTATAATATGTGAAACATTATGTTATATAAAAAAAGACACATCACATGCAATACGTAATGTATAATAATTATAATATTAATATACATACATATATATAGACTTATCCATAAACCCATGTGGCTATGTAAACATTACAGAGTATGGGCTTATGGGCTTATAAACTTGTATGTATATTATATATATTATTATAATATATATTATTATTATTATAATATATAATATATATTAATATCATAATATATACATAATTTTATATATATTTTTTACATGTTTGTAATATGCGTGTAAATGTAAGTATATACGCATAATAATATATACATATACATATAATGCATATGTATAATATTGATTATATATAATAAAACAATCAATATCATGTGCATATATGCATATTACATACATTGATAATAATGTGTTATGCAATATATTATTATTATTATTATTATAATAATATATGTATATACACGCATCATAATAATAATAATATTATGTGTATGCATACATACATAATAATGTATCATAATCATAACATCATCGCGGTATTATTATATATATATAATATGCCATATATTATTACATATATATGCATACATGCATGTGTGTATTCATAAAAATGTTTGTATAGGCATATATCACCATTTTTGTGCATACATGCATGTATTGATCATACGTGCATATGCACATGCACACGCATCATGCGCATCATCATCATCAACATCATGTATATATATATTATATATATATAATATGCGCGCATATACACACGCGCACGCACAATAATGTCAATAATATGTTGTATTATATTATATATATTATTATGTATTATGTATATATATATATGATATAATATATAGTAAATAGCATATAATATATATACATAATACATAATAATGTTTATATATGTATATATTTTTCTTATATACGCGCACAATATGTCACCGCGCATCAACAATCATCATAATTAATGTATTATATTATGCATATGTATGTACATATATGTATATGTGCATGTATATAATATGTATTGGTTAATATATATATATCATATTGTATATATGCATATATGATATAAATGTTGATATATGCGTACATGTATGCATGTTGTGCGTATTTAATGCATGCGTTATGCGCATGTAATATTATACATATATATAATATAATAATATGTATTATATATATGTATGTGTGATATATGCATATAATGCACACAATATTGTCATACACACAACATGTGTGTGTGTATGTATATAAATTCATAATGTGTTTGTGCATATATATATATATATATCATATGACACAATACGCACATCACACACATCACACACACGCATGTATGTATATTGCTACAATAATATACATGTGCACACACACATGCACACATCACAATATCACACATGTATGTATATATAATATATATATATATACTTGCAATGCATACATTGCATACGTGCATGGATGGATGGATGGATGGATGGATATACAGATGGATGCATGGATGCATGGATAAATACATGGATATATATATAAATACCTAGATACGTACGTGCGTACATAGAGATATAGATACATAGATACATACATACATATATACACACATGTACATATATATATATATATATATATATATATATATATATATATATATATATATATATATATATACATATATATATATATATATATATATATATAAAAAGAACTACACATAATAATTATACACAAAGGTATAAATTATATTTGTATAAAAATAGAATGAATTCTGTGTTAGTCCTACCTTAGATTTATCAAATCGACGTTCTTCAGTCGTTTGTTCGTAGCAGCAGCCGCACTCTGTTCGCTGTCAACCAGCTTAACGCCCACCATTTTCGAGTCTGGTTATTTATAGTAAGCGACAGGCTAATATCTCCTTTCACGTTTAATTGCTCATACGTTACAAGATATGCTCTAACAATCTTTAAGTTTTAACACTAATATTCAATGCAGAAGTGTGCACTTAACAGTCAATATGTATGAACCCGAGCGATTCATGAACAATATTAATATCGATTCTGTATTTACATGTCGAGCTAAATTTCAAGAAGTGACGAAACCTAAATAAATTCGAGGGTCAAAACCCTGAAATGTAAAATTGTTAGTTTTACAGGGCGATAACAATTTTTATTGAGCTTTATAGGGCGTGCTTGCACATTGTCACGTGATATTTGAGGTAAGGCACAAAAAGAAGTTATGATCACTACGCTTGAATTATGGTGACAACAAAACTCTGTATACAATCTTTCCTACCATGTCATAGCTACCTGTTAGGCCACACTATGCTTACTACAATGCGATAATCTGACATTTGCCTAAATCTTTCTCATGGGCTATAACACGGCTATAACACAACTACCCTGATCTTTGTATGTAGAAAGTAACATATCTCTGTTTGTGTAGGATACAACAAAATCTGTTTAGAAAAGAAACAATCCGAACTGGAAATCTTATTTGGTTGCCTAAAAAGTAAACTCAGCAGCGATTTATGACTTTGTCTGAGACGTATCGATTTTAACCCCGTTCATTCACGATTTTGAAAAAAGTCGGTTGACTGATGAAAATGATTTAAAATCCCTTTGTTTCATGCCTCCCATTTTGACTTGGGGTTATTAGCCATAATTACGGTGTGCCACGCCATCGTTCTCCGCCAGTGTCCAAATGAGTTCAAGCTCGTGTGAGCATCAGAACGGAACAAGACTGCCAAGTGCCAACTCCGCTGCTGCAAATAATCTCAGTCTCTCGTAGCCACTTTCTAGTTTTTTTACTTCAGGGTAGATTTGTTCTATGCCGCATTGGCGGCATTGTCGTACGAAGAAGCGGTTGCAAAGTGCAAACGCATGCAGCGCTCAGCCACTCATCTCTGCAATTGTATTAAAATAATTGAGATTACCGTTTTCTAAGTAAATATTTAATTATTTATGATATTTCAAAATATAAATATAATATCGATTGCATCATGCATGATTTGGATAGAACAACCGGATTCCAGACAAATGAAGTTGCTCGTCGAGATTGCTTCTAAAAGAGCTTTAGGTCATCTGCATTCTGCAACAGAAGCATCACGCGGATCCGAATGCAATAGACACGATATATTTAGATGACCATTCTAACGATAGTTTTAATCTTCATTCATCAATCATCAATTCATTACACAGGATCAAAATTTGTCTTCAGGCCAGCCCTCATCACATGTGCGTTTTCTTGTGAAGGAATTAATTTCTCTCTGTGTGACTGTGTCTGTGCAGTCAGTCACTGAAGTGTGACTGTGTAAACATTGAGATTTAGTCCGTTTGGCGTTTTGAGAAAATGTAGTGCTCTGCCCCTCTCGGCTCTCGCTACCACAGGAGTCTACTCTGATTCAGTGATTCTGAGTAAGTAAGTATGCAAGGAAATGATTCTGCGAGTAATTAATTATTTTCAAATACAAAACTTTTTTTAACAAAACAACATAGCTATGATACATATGTATTTTTTTAAATTTGGTTCTTGTTTTATTCCAAAACAAAAAACAGAAGAGCGAGCCGACATAGCCGAGTTCCGGCTGTTCCCATTTTCCAGTTGTTTCCATTTTCACACAGGTTTTATATTTTTTGTTTTGTTTTGTTTTTTTTTTGGTGTTGAAATTATATATACAAAAAAATATTTATATGTATGTATCTATTTTTTAAGTTTTTAACATATTTTTAAAAATATCATGGTTTCAAAATATTATATGTAAACATGTATGTATATAATAGACCTTTTTTAAAAATAATTGATTCAAAAGAAATATGTGGTAAAAACAATCACTTTGTCGTTATTTAGTGAGTCATAAAAATATCATTTTCACTACACATGAGTTGTTTTGATAAATTTCTAAAGAAAATAGTAAACGATTATTCCATAATAGTCGTATGTTTTGTAAAAGTAATATATTTATTTGTTCCAAATATCAAGAGCAAATGAGACAGAAATTTAGGGAAGAAACCGGTAAAGAGATATTTACATAGCTGATGAGAGTCACGCAAGTATTTTGGCGTCTTCTAAATAGATACTGTATTATTATAGAATTCAAATAAATTGTGTGGCAAGAGGCAACTGGTAAGAAGTTGGCAACTGGGAGGTGGGAAGTGGTGTGTGTGTGTAGTGGCACTCACCGTCTCTCTACTCTACTATTAGAGCGCGGCGTGTCGAGAGTCAAGACTCGAGAGTCGAAACTCGAGAGTCGAGAGTGAGGCTGTCGGAAACTGGATTGCTAGTTTGCTACATACCCCAACATACGCTGTCGATATGTTTTTTATTGCAGTCATAAGTCCGATATACGTTGAGAACTCGAGATACTGGCCAAAGTAGGTGACACATCGCGAGTTCGCGACGGGCCATAAACTGGTTTGATACAAAGACATGTCTTATCGTTTACCAGGCCAGCTGGTAAGAGTTAGGAGTTGAGAATGTCGTCTGTTGAGTGTCGACTGCCCGACGTACGTGTTCCTGAGTCCTGACTCCTTGGTCACTGAGTTTCTGGACTCTGACTCTGCTGCTCGTTTCTTTTAAAAAAAGGAGAAATTGTCATTGAAATCGACGATAATACGATATATTTTGTTCGATTTTATACATTTTCAAAAAAGACAAAAGAAAAGAGTAAGTGTGTTGTCTCGTATTACTCTCTTTTAGGCTCAATGAGCAAAAGAGAATAGACTGCAACTCCACACCATAGACAGTGACTCTAAGCGAGCCTACTTACTACTCATTACTTCACACAAGAGAGAGAAGGAACGATACAAAACATGACCCTCTCTACTACTGAGAGAGAGAGAAAGAAAAAATTGCCAGTTTGCCACAACGTGAACGGACTAACGTCCGTAGGACAAAGTACAAGACAAACAAAACAACAAAGGAAAAAGGAAAAATGAAAAATCAAACGAGATTACGAGAACAAAGATAAAATTGTCAAAAAGTAATATAAAAAAATATTGTGTGTACTACTAGCTACACTGTACAGTATGTCTTTATTTTTTTAATTCAATATCAGTAGTTTTCACAGCTCAGAAATTCAGCCCTGGCACTTCGGAAGTTTGGCAAAATACTTATTCTATCTATGAGCGTACTTAAAAATTAATTAAAAATATTGTTTGTTTTAAAAAAAAACAAATAAATGTCACATGCTAGTCTACTTGCCAACTGATAACAAATAAATATAAATATTTAACATTTTAATATTTTTAAAATAATCATAATAGCTAAATACACTGTGTTATTATTGGGTCTGTGAACATCTGTGACCTTTTCGGCATCTCAACTGCTGGAGGCCGTAGTATAAAAAAAAGGGGTTTTAAAAAGAGGAACAACATTTTACCAGTAAAACACTATAACTTTTGACCACTTAGTTAAAATTTAAAAAAAACACGTCGGACCATGAAGAATCAGAGGGCCTGACTTGTAGTTGTGAGTTATGTGCTGATGAGTACATGATGTAGAATCAGGAATGACTGACTTGATGTTTGTTTTGTTTTGGTTTAAAAAATCCAACATGAAAAACAATCGTGGTTAGATAGTTTCTATCTTCCCATTGCTGACGAATAAGATTTGATATACTTGTTTTGTACTCTTTCCTTTTTTAAAAACAATATCAAACTTTCTTTAAAAAAACAGTTATGTCTTCAGAAGTTCAGGCTAAACTCATAACGTTTTGCCACAGGGGCTTACATTTTTAAAACGTGGAACGTATATTTATATGTATGTATATAATATTGGCCTAAAAATCTGTCAGAGCTACCTAGATAATGCACCTACTATTTTATATTTGGCCACGTAGCGCTGTATAGATCAACGAACGAATGAGTAAAGGGACAAAACATGACATGCTTGACCTGGGAATCAACCCTATCTCATACTTACTGGACCGACGATAGCAATATACGCTCAACGCTCAACGTTAAAAAGAAAAAAGGAAATAACTTATTTACTGCCTCACTGCTTAGTGCTTTCAGTGCTCACATCATAAATTCATGATGGTAAGACATTGTGACTTTGTGAGTGATGAGTTCAGTGATCAGTCTCTCTTACTCTTTTTTGACTCATATTCCCAGTGTAGACTGTCTGTAGAGTGTAGACCCAGCTGTAGACTGTAGTCTCTGTACTCTGTATTAGAGTGTAGACTGTAGTGTAGACTGTAGTGTAGACTGTAGTCTACTGTAGACTGTAGAGTACAATGGCCTCCTCTCAGGCCACTCCTTGGGGCTTGGTGCATTAAGTTATCACAGACCAAATTGACCAGAGTCAACCTGAACCAGCCAGGCCCAGTTAGCCACTATATTTGCATACGAACATAAGAAGTGCACTCCCTCCATATAAAGGCTCCACGTGATGGACGCGCTTTAAGCCCGTTAAAAGAAGAGCTCCAGAGTCTTGAGGTCAATCTCTCTGGGGATGGTGAACTGCGTCTGGTGGTGCTGTGTACAACCGACTAATATGTAACTGTGGTGGCCATCATCAGCAAAGCCGGGTATTGTTCTCTTTTATTATTTTTTTAAAAACATAATATACTGCGATAGTCAAGCCTCCAATAATTGACAAAAGTTGAAACTTAGATCAAGACTCCCAGCCCCAGACTCAAAGCTCAAAGCTCAAAGGTGAAATTCAAAACTATCACACCAATGAAAGGCCAATTTAACTCTCACAATTACTCAACTATTTTTAGTAGTTATTGAACTATATTTTTAACTTTTTGTTTGTTTGTTTGTTTTTTAAAAACAAAAAAATTATACAATGTTCAGCTCTCAAGCCGTGAAGCCTGTGACGGGCTGACGGCCTATTCGTTTTTAAAAAAAACATATTTGTTTTACTCGCGAGCCGCGACTGACGAGTCGGAGACTCGGAGATTCGGAGAGTCGGAGTCTCGGAGACTCGGGCAAGTCGTTAATTTTCCAAAAATGATTGACTTCCTCAGCTACTCTACCAAGCAACCTCTGTATACGAAAAAGGAGAATCTGATAATCGTGAGTACTGATTTGATGATGTACATATTCTCGCTTTTTTCTGCAACGCAGGTCTCGGAGTCACATTTTTATTATTATTAAAATCTTCACCGCGCTTAATTACTAAAATTAGCAAATTGTACATGTCCGACTGTACGAGCGAGGTTTTAAAAAAAAAATCCCAACATACTACATTCATGATTCTAGTAGAGTCCTAGTCTCGAAGTTTTATACTTTTATTTAGGAAAAAGAATAATTTGCCCACACTCTGGACTCCTCGACTCTAGTGAGGCTGGAGTGGTTTGGCAAAGAGAGACTAGAACGTGCGGCGGTCCGCATTGTACATTTCCCCTAAAAGATGCATATTCCTAAAGTATAAAAGGCTCGTGTTGTCGATAACACTAAGTCAAATCAACTAGACAATACTCTATAGGAAATAACAATATGAGGGTCAACTGTTTGATTGCTATCACCAGCACTGTTTTAGGGTTAGCTGTGTCAGCTGTTCCGGCTCGCAGGGATGCAGAGACGTCGATCATCTGCAATCTTGCATGGGCAAATAGTGGCCAAGCTATGAATACTAGCTGTGTGGGTGCGGATGTTATTTTCGCGGATCCCATGACTGCGGATGAGCGTGTGAATTCTTCCCTGAAGACTCACACATACGGAGGTCGTGCCGTCGATGTAATGGCGTACTTGAGTGTGGGTACAGTCAATCCACTTTATGCGCCCGATTCGAGACTAGTCGATCTCGGGTGGAAGCAGAACCTGGACCAGAATAGTGAGGGTGAGCTCTGGGGTGACTATGTCTTCAATCCAGATGATTTGATTACGAAAGTTCTACCGGTCATGAAGGACATTATCAGCAGATACAAAGCGCTCGGATACACAATGATATCCTCTGATAACGCAAAGCCATCCACTGCAGTGACGGAGAACGATGCCCAGGCTGCCCAATACGCAGCTAACGACAGAATTGATCCGCGTTATGTTGAATATATGCAACAAATCGTAGATTATGCTCATTCTATCGGCGTCAAGGTAACTCTAAAGAATCCGTCAAACTACGTAAACGAACCGACCGTAATTGATGATTTTGATGCTTATATCATTGAATCTATGTTCAGCTACTACCCATGGGACGTAGACACAAATGAACCCATTCTATATTCGACGAAACCTGTGTGGCTCTTCCAGTACCCAGGGATTAACGGTTTGACAGAGGATTTGCTGAAGGAGTATATGGTAGAACGCGACATTCATTTGGTGTATTTGGACTCCACTACTGGATACCATCAATTCACTGCTTAAATATTTCAGAATAAAGATATTGAGCCTAATTGCTATTATTTGTGAATTTGAATGATCAGTGTATAATACTCGTGTGCGAGTTCAATGGGATGTTATATAAGCCGAATCATAAATGTCAAAGAAAGTAAATATTTATATGTTGGTGATGCCATTCAAGCTTTTAATATATACATATAAATCTGTGGCCTCTAACGTACAATGAGGTTTTAAGAGCGGTTGGAAAAGTTACCTGAGGCTATAGCTATGTTTAGTGTTAAATCCAATAAAGCTGATAAATCTAGAGGGGAGAACGAATCGATAAATCCATGACGAGAAAGGTTTTTAACTCACACAATCATAGAACAAACAATGTGTGATGGTATCCCGGGCTTATGCCCCCGTATGTACGTTGTGAATCTTGGGTTTTTACCAATGTTGCCGTTTGACAAGTCGTTGGTGCCGGGGTATATTGTATAAATCATAAATGTCTTTTCGTTTTCTAGATCAGCGGGTTTGTGTTCAAATCCCAAATATTCGAGAATTAAAGATATAAGCGTCAACCTAATCTACCATTTTTTTCATTCACGTAGTACGAGGGGTACTTTAACGTAACTTTCGTATTGAGTGAATGTGTATAGTCAACTACTTGTATCCTACATAATGCGCGACAATTCGACCGAAAAAGCTATACTTCATAGACTCCGTATAGTTATTTGTGACAATGGTAGAAGGTTTAGCTTTATCAATAGCATGGTTTCTATCAATGACGTCCTTCATAGACTTGTTTGCCTCCTAAGCCAAGTCGACATGTCTGGAATTTAGTGCATGTTTGATTTTGATGGTTATTGTACCCGGGTACACTATAGCGTTGACATTAGGAACCGCGAGCGCTTGAAATTAAAGATCTGCAAAATATTATCAGCGCTTGAACAGTCGGTGCCCATATTTAGTACAGCATGACCAGTGTCCGTGTATTAGTGAGATTGGATATAATTGCATTTTTGCGAACGGGAGCAAACAGTGTTGTTAAAGACCAACACTGAGGTTGCGACACTACGTTTATATTTAATTTTTATGGTATACCTGTATTCAGCCAAGGTAGAACGTTTGATGTGATCTGTTCAACTATAGTGGCTCTCGTGGTGGGCAGCTCTCTTTAGATATTCACATTTTGTGGTTACTGTTCTCATGTTCACCAGAATTGCAGGAGTTTCTATGAAATAGTAGGCTTTGACCAGCGTACTTGGGGGAGTAGTAAAGTGCTCATGTTGCTTATGCGAACCCCACACTTCCACTAAATATACATAAACCCTAAAGTCCTATAGTCATAGTCCTCTATGTATAATTTAGAGGGCTATGCTAAAGTCCCCCTTTTTTTTTTTAAATTTGTCATGTAGTTGTGCTGTACAAATAAAAGCAAAAAATGTTATCGAAAAAGTAATTGGAAAATGTAAATACTAAATGATTGATATTTAGAAACCATTCAAGTACAGTAAATACGTTTAAATACTTACTGTTCAAGAGAATAAACACACCAGAGTCCAGACAGGTGACTGACATATATTCTGACTGTCAGATGCGATTTATTGCGAGTTGTCTGCAGAAAGTGCAAAAATCCAAACGAGCATGGATAATAATTTTCTTCCAACAAATAGAATTAAATACTGCATGCGTACTCTGTAGTAAATATAATAATTACAATTAGGGATGCCTCTGGCGACCAAACAACAACAATAACAACAGCAGAAACAACGAGCCCTCCAATACACCTAAGTCCAAGGAGCAATGCAGTATGTATACCTACACAGTGCCTGAGATAGAATGACTAAATGTTCTTTATTTAATGAATTTATGATCTGCAGCTATTCGTCCGTGTCCTCCACTATCGGTCTGGACACAGACAACGGTTGCCGGATGTCAAAGCAGCCTGTACCACCCTCTACCAGTCGACCCATGACAAGACGCGCACTCGGCGACTCCATGGTATCTGTCGCACCCGACACGATGGCGTTGCGCATGAAGTGCATCGTGGTCTCGAAACTCATCTGTGGATGTATAACGAGCGAGTGGAGGGGGGGGGGGTTTAGTTCGATGCAGAGCCGTTTGGGTCATATGGTGCGTGGTATCGTCTCTGGCACAACAAACGCTGATATAGTTATAGTTTACCAACCAAAAGACCTCGGATTGCTCGTGAATATTGTGGCATTTGCGTTCAGCAATACACGAGTCCAGTACATACATCCACACCCACGCATATAACTACCTACATGCATCTCTATGCAGCCACGCACACAGACTCACCTGGGCCATAGGACTGGTGTTTGATTCGATTCCAACACGGTTGAAGGGCTTGTAACCACCCTCAAACGTCATGTAATCGGCAATGAGCGACAGATGGCGCAGGTCAACGGAGATACCATACACCTTGAAAACGCCAGCAATCTGTGGAAGTACAGCATGGGTGGGCGAAAGGTAGGATGAGTGCAAGTACTAGGGAGCAGCAGATATGTGCTTCAAACACAGTAGAATAACTGCCGCAAATAGTAAGCTCAGAGCATGCACCGTTCATACGTATAATGAAGCTGCAATATATATATATATATATATATATATATATATGAAGTATATATGTAAGGTCCTTTCCTCACACGTACCTCATTCACAATCGTTTGCCTGGCCGCTTCCACACCGTACGTTTCCAGCACTTGGCAGACATCGTTACTGTACAGCTCATTGATATTTGTGAGTTCTGAAAACTCCCACATTTGCTTTAAGTTGGCCCCCTCTGTCTGCAGCTTAGGCGGCAGATGGGGCTTGTCGTCATCGTTCTGTACAATGCACCGTTTGATGCCTTCCGTAGAGCGCACAACCACGTCCTCTACCTGCAGTTGAAAGTGTCAGATACGTGTCAGTGTCAAGTATCCCATGACTAAGATGAAGGGTCCTTGAAGTACATGGTGCAATCTGGTCCACTTAGTCACAGCAAGCACTACTATCGCCTACCCAGCCACTCCCACCCAAGCGTTTCCGGTGCAGGCACTCCTACAATCACAGTACAGTACTGTAGCCCAAAAGGATTTCAAACAGGTGCATCCTCAATCACAGTACAGTACTGTAGCCCAAAAAGATTTCAAACAGGTGCATCTTCAATCACAGTACAGTACAATACACTCGCCTACCCCATCACCACCCCCTTACACATACCAGCACTTCCAGCATAGACAGCAGCAGCAGCTTCCGTTGGGTCGACGGCAGCTTGAGCGTAACCTCAAACCAGCTCGCATTCTTAGCAAACCTGTACGCGTGCACCTTCCCGCTCTGAGCCCTGACAAAGTTCTCCACATCCTGGGCGTCATATCTGTCTGCTCGGTCCATGGATTCAGGACCGGAATCTGACTCGACGTCTGAAATTTCGTCCGGGAGCAGGGCTAAAGGACCCGCATGCGCGTCTGGGTGTGTGTGATGAGGGTGATGGGATTATAAGACATGGGTCGGATGACTGTGCACAGACAGGACACGTGCGGCTGGTGGTGTCACAGTTTGTGCCAACGCTTTGATTGTGTGTTCTGTGTATAGCGATGGATGTCTGTGTGGAGGACATGAGGTTATATCTACGTGACATGTAACATGTGGTACAGGGTATAGGGTTTTAGATGGGTCATACTTGAATACTACATCTAGCCACACACACACAAACACACACACCACAGAACAACAATCACAAAAGTTCTGTGCACATCTCCGTTGTAAAAGTAGAGACTACTATCCATACAAAAAGAAAAAATGTACCAATTCACCAAAACCAGAACCAGAACCAAGAACTCACTGCATACTTATAAACATATAGATACACAAGCACAATAAACTTAAAAACAGATAGACACACACACACACATACATATATGTATATATATATACATACACATACCGCCTTCATCATCCGAGGTTTCCACCCCCTCGTCCTCGTCGTCGTCGTCGTAGGTTGATGCTTCTGTGCGCTTCTTGTTGTTGCGTACTGTGGTGGCGTCCATGTCTTCTTCGTTCTCTGCGTCTGAGTTAGCTTCCTCCTCATCCTGATTGCCCAGCGTCATCGCTTTTGTACGCCCCACATTTGTCTTTGGTTGTGTGACACAGAGACGTTGGATACGGACGGGCTCGTTAGTCGGAGAAGGCAAGAGTATTAAACATGCAGCAGTAGTGGTACGAAGCATGTAGCTGTGAAAAGTATGATATATACACCGACGGCAGTTTGGCTAGCATATATCGGATACTGTTGCGAGGTTAAGATACACATACGATAACATAAAACGAACGTAGTACAAGCACAGACACAGTACAAAGCGGTTAGTATAGATCCAAGCACAAACACAGTACAAAGCGGTTAGTATGGGTCCAAGCACAAACACAGTACAAAGCGTTTAGTATAGGTTGAAGCACAAGTACAGTACAAAGCATTTAGTATAGGTCTAAGCACAAACACAGTACAAAGCGTTTAGTATAGGTCCACATCGTCGTCGTTATTCACGTCATGCACATCCTCCTTATTGGGCGGTGGCGGTGGCGGTGGCGGTGGCGGTGATATATGCCGCCAACGTGTTGATGTGCTTATTAGCAGATGAAGACAAGGCACACAACCATTCAATTACACACACAGCACACATACACTACGCATCTATGCTCACACCGTATATTTGTCAAATACGCATACAGCAGATAATCGCCACGAATGTCCTCACACCATACACACACACTTTAACACACACAGACACAGACACAGACACACATCCATCCATACACACACACATATATATATTTACACACACATATATATATATATATCAACATACGTCCATTTCGTCGTCACTATCCACCTGCGCTACAACCGCCTTCTTGACGGCTGCCGTGACATTGGCTTCGACCTTCTTCATGTGCTTGTCTATCATCGCCACCAACATCTTCACAAAGCGACGCTCCATGGTGAACTTGATGTCCTCTATAACTCTCGCCGTGTCCATGTCTGCAATAACTTCGGGATTGAACTCGAGCCTGATCTTGTACATCATGTATCGCTGTTTGGTTTCGCCGCCCGCTTGCCGGTTTGTGACCCAGTCGTGCACCTGTATTGGGGTTTTTAGGGCTATAGGACAATTCTGGGTGCACACCGGGACGATTTAAGACTGTCATTTAGACCGGCGTCACAAATACACATACACACGTACACACAGTGATACATGCATACATAATCTTCCTATATATACCAACAACATACCTCGATATTGGACAGCACATCCGACATGACCAGCCGCCCTAGCTGCAACTGCAGGTGCTTGGCGGTGGCCATGAGGTCGGAGCCTCTCATCACGTGCTTGTCGTAGGTGTCAAAGGGTCTGAGCGGGAGTGTCATGGCGGGTGTCTTGATGTTCTTACTAGCCGTCATGAGAATCTCTCGCAGACGGGGGATACCCAGGGTGACGTTCATGGCACCGAAACCTGGAGTGAATGGGCCGGACCGGTTGAAAACGGGTCAGGACATTTGCGGGGAGAGGGTGTGTGTGTGTGCGGGTGGCTAGGGGTTGGTATATTTGAAAGAGCACAGGATGCTTAAATACGTACGCGAGCATGTAACTCGACAGTTTGTGTCTGTCGGTGTAGGTAAATGTAGGTATGTCGGTCAGGGTTGTGCATAGGTCCTGGCACAAACACCTCCGCGAGAAGAACGGTGTTCAGCGCGTGTTTCTGGTGTATAATATATCCTATGCATAAACATATACATATATATCTAAATTTACGTATACATATATAACTAAATATACATATATATCTAAATATACATATACATATATATCTAAATATACATATACATATATATCTAAATATACATATATATCTACAGATATAGATACAGGTACAGATACATTACACAATACTTGGGCTCACCAAAAAAAAACAACCAAAAAATCAGACACATCGACACATCTGCGAAATGGAAGGCGTTCAGCGTCATCGTTATAGATCACTACATGTCTACACATGCACACATAGTTTCCTATACACGTACATACAGTCCGTACCTTGGAAATACAACATATCATATCCATCCATATACACACGTCCCTATACACGTACATACTTTCCGTACCCTGAAAATACAATATATCATATCCATCCATCCATATATACACACCTGCGAAATGGAAGGTGTTGAGCGTCATCTGTGTGGAAGGTTCGCCCACACTCTGTGCTGCTAACAGACCCACAGCCTCTCCTGGATCGGCTAACGCGTCTTTGTACTTCATGAACATCAGCGTACGGAACATCTGCAACGCAACAGACGAACGGGATATGGTGGGAGAATACGTAGAGGATGGGAATGAGAGTGCGAGCATGGCGTGTGCGTGGTATATGCATCTGACAAGCAACAATGGAAGGATATAGGGATATATATATATATATACAGACATAGAAAGATAGATGCACAGACAAACATAGCCAGAGATAGCCAGATGGATAGATAGTTACATAGATACATGCAACGTGGTATATACATCTGAAAGAGAGAATGGGAGGAGATATGGTATACATACATACATGCATACTACTAGACAGGCAAATATATTATATATATATACATGAACATAAATCAAGACTACAAACAAACCCACACTACTCACCGCCGCAGACTGCTGGTCTTCTTGCTTAGCAACGTACGTGGACAAGTCCTTCTCAAACTGTTCACTGACGGATCCCAAGTACTTATCTGGGCGCAGATGAGACAGCACGGGGTCTACTATAGCGTTCTTGTCCTTTTTAAACGCTTTGTGCAGCTTGTGCGTGAGCTTGACTGCCTTGGAAGTGTTCATGACACTACTGGCGGCTACTGGGTCATACTTGCTGAGAAGAGCATTTCTGTGGGGGTGTGGGCGTGGGGGTGTAGGTTAGTTTACGTATGGGTGTGTATGGTAGTATACATTGGTATATTATTAGCTCTAGAATTACCACGGTTATCCAAGTAGTAGATATTATCAAATAAACTATAACTGATTTAATGAGCCATTCGCAGTTTCACAATATAATTATTTATACTTAGACATGCATGGCTTAATCTTTGAGACAAGCATATGACTACTGGCAGGATCAACCAGGTAGCTATCTTACATACAAATCCATGTTTACACAATCTACTGCTAATTCTCAATTCCACCACTATGCGCAATTACACAGCCGTTTCATTCCAAACTATACAGCATCTCCTGCAAACATAAATCGCATATTCCACCACAAGGGTGGAAAGGTAAGGATATCACAATACCAACTTATGCAGATACCAGGATACGTTGGTATAGACAAAGGGATAGATACACGGACAGAAACAGGTACTCCGACACTATATATATATATTATAAATTGTTAGTACTGCAGATACACGGATATACGTAGAAGAGTACGTACTGGTTCTTGGCCATGAAGTCGAACTCTTTCATGTATGCCACTTTGGTGACGTCGATGCCATCCTCGCCGTAGTTGAACTGCACAATGCCCCCGTCAATGTCTCGTACTGTGAGATCGTAGTGCAGGCGCAGACCCTCCAGATGCTTGATCAGACATCTACGTATGAACATAGGTGAGTGCGGGTGTCAGTGCGAATGTACGTATAGAATACAGATGTGTGAATATAGGTACAAGTACGCATACGTATGTATGAATATAGGTACCAGTACGTATACTTGTGTGTGAATATAGGTATCAGTACATATATGAATGTGTGAATAAAGGTGTCAGTACGTATACGTATGTGTGAATATAGCTACAAGTACACATACGTATGGATAGATATAGGTACCAGTACGTATACGTATGTATGAATATAGGTATCAGTACATATACGTATGTGTGAATATAGCTAAAAGTACACATACGTATGGATAAATGTAAGTATCAGTACGTATACGTATGTATGAATATATGCATCAGTACAGGTACAGGTACACACTTCAGTATAAAAGTATGCGCAACGTTCACGCATGACACATAAGCTGTCTTGTAGTCTGTCCGTAGATGTACAGGTCTATGTATAGTGTATTGTGTACATCCACCTGCAGCCATACGTTTACTGAGCATACACCAAAGCGGGGATGCCAAGCCTAACGCCCGGTCCGACAATCGAATTCAATGCGTTTAAACCTCAACCACACCCTCTCGCTAGCAACAAGCACCGCACAACAAACACATTGGCCAATAAAAATAGGCACCGTAAAGCGCACACCAATACGTTTCACCCCAAACCACACGCACTCGCCCTGAACGCGTTCACTCCCACCACCACGACCCACACCAGAGCAACATAAACTTGGTTTGTGCCTCTGAGACGCCCATCCATTGGTTTGGTGTAGATAGATCGATCGATACATGCGCCTACCTCTGCAAGTACCCGGAACGAGCCGTCTTCACAGCTGTGTCTACCAGACCCTCACGACCAGCCATGCAATGGAAGTAGTACTCCTGCGGTTTAATGCCCGTCAAGAACCGTCCCATCACATATCCACCACTACGCGCACTCACATCGTGGGCCAGGAAAGACGGCAACGAACGCCCACTCACCATGACGGGCACACGTCGACCCTCTAGTTCCTGTAGGTAGCGGTGTGGTAGGTGGGTGTTAGTAGGGTGGTGGTGTAGGTAGGTATTGGTGGGGGGGGGGTAGGCAAGGTGGGTTTTAATGTTTTTAGTGAATAATGAAGCGGTATACGGTGTCCTACTATGCTTAATGATAAGAAGTACTTGGATGTCGGTATATTTATAAATGGACAATATTTAAATACTAGGTGTCTTGGTTGTTGAAGCTCCATGTGTAGCTGATAGAGTATATAAAACAATATAATTATATAAATAGGCACACACGTACACTTCGGTACATGTGGAATCGATGTGCTTGTAAGTACAAGGGAACCAACCTTCAGCAATCAAGCATGCAGACCCATCCATTCGCGAACGAATGCACTATATTCTTTCACCAACAAGCACAACTGCTTGCATAGGCGTAGGCATAGGCATAGGCATAGGCATAGGCATAGGCATAAGCATAAGCATAAGCATATACACATACATAAGCATGTATACGTACACAAGTTTAAATAAACACAATATGTGTGGGCATATGTAAACATACATTCTTTTCTCTAGAAGTACAGAATTTACCTGCGACTCCGGAAGTCGCCAAATCTAGATTTCAAAACACTAACTTTATATAAATGTCTATATATGCTCATATATATATATATATATGTGCAAGTAAAATATAAGTAAAAATACAAGTAAAAATATAAGTAAAAATAAAAATATATACATATACACATACACATACACACACAATGTGTACGCCTACACCCATGCACGCCCCACATACCTGCTGACCCAACAGACAGGAGATCTGTGAGCTGTTGACGGGTGATCCCTTGGCACCCGATGTAATCATCAGCGACAGGTTGTTGTGGGGGAATGCCTTGTACGCTCCGTCGGGTAGACATGTGGCGATGACATCACTGCTCAGCGTGTTCAGTCGGGACTTCATGGCGTTATCCAGACCAGCCTATTTATAGAATATGGGAAGGTGTGAAGGGGTGTGTAGGTGAATGAGATGACCTATTTAAAGAATATGGGAAGGTGTGAAGGGGTGTGTAGGTGAATGAGATGACCTATTTATAGAATATGGGAAGGTGTGGAGGGGTGTGTAGGTGAATGGGACGGCCTATTTATAGAATATGGGAAGGTGTGAAGGGATGTGTAGGTGAATGGGATGGCCTATTTATAGAATATGGGAAGCTGTGAAGAGGTGTGTAGGTGAATGGGATGGCCTATTTATAGAAGGGAGTGTGTAGCTACATGTGATGGAAGTTGAAGGCTCAGTGGAATGATACCAGCGCCTGTCCAGGAAGAAAAGAGTGTTTTGAGTATTAAGGCAGTACAAGTACAAGCACAGATACAGATACACGAGCACAAATACAAATACACACACATCCAAATACACAATTACATATACGCATACACATACAAATAAAGTATACAAGTACAGATACAGATATACATATACACACACATTCACATAAAGATATACACACATACCATGGCAGCATCGGACTGGTAGACCTTGGCCAGCCCTTCCTGGATGTCCGTCAGGTCACTTTGAGGCGTCAGGCCCACAAACTTACTAATCTCCTCCACACCCGCTGTCTGGGCCTGCTTAAGCAATTCCAGGCGTCTCGCATCGGCCTCGGGTTGCAGAGTGAGGTCGGCTAACCCACAGGTGAGACCACGTGTTTGCAGGAAGTGTGTGAACAGACGGCCAAACGCTGTGAGTAGCTTACCGGCGATCTCAGCGCCGTAGAGCTCTTGGCACGAATGCACCAGACCGTAGGCGGTTGCACCGAATTGGGACTTGTCCAGTACACCTGAGAGAGAGAGAGGTGGTGGTGGTGGGGGGGATGAGTTGTGTTTATAAATACATATGTAACTATATATATATATTTCAAGCATAGTGTTCGTAGTTGCGTAATGTTGTGCCCGTGTATGTATGCCAGCATGTATGTGATAGGATTCAATTTTTGACAATAAACGTATATGCATGCATATGGTGCGAAGGTGTATTAAATAAAGTAAGCGTACAGTACAATGAATAGAACGTATGTACTCATATATGCAGAATTGCATTCCCATGTACATATCTATGCATGAGACCTAACTATGCCTGGCTCACACACACACACACACACATATATATATATTCCATTCACATACCCAGAGTATAATATATCAATCCTACACACATCACTCATCAACGTGCCTCTGAGCAGCCCCCCCTCGCTGATGGCAGCCGCGCCACCTTATAATACACCCATACATACATTTATGTACAACACCACACGCCAAACACACGCGCGTATATACATATACAACCGTAAAGAATCGCAAGCACACATACACACATAGACGCACCCCTCAGCAACTCGCCGCGATGTATGAGCAGTTTGTCCTCATCCAAGGCGTGCGGGCCCCACATTGACCCGGGCACCTTACTCTTGCTGGTGAGGTTGAGGCTTTGTTCATCTGTCCTGCCCTTCATGCAGATGTTCTTCAACAGACTGGTGATCACCTGAGGTAGAGTGATTGGGTGTTCATGCACGGCGGGGTGATGAGTGTATGAAAGCGTGTTCGTATATATACATGTATGTATCGGAATAACCACCATTCCCGTGACTTCATACTGTAGCACGAATAAACGCAGTGTTTGCATCCGCACAGGTCCACCGAGTTTGCTGCACCATTTGTTTACCTAGTTTGTTGCATATATTGCCAAATGAACCTCCCCAACACACACATACACACGCACCTGTTTTCCGGACCAGAGCTGTCTAGGCTTGACCACACAGGGGGGTACAGTTTCAATACGGCAGGTGACATTGGGGAAAGCACTGTAGAGGAGCTGCTGGTACTGTTCTTTGGTCAGGTAGGTACCGCGAGAGGTGAGGACTGTTCCTGAGGCTACGTGATCTTGGATCAGACCTCGCAGGGGCTTACCTGTAAAGCAATATGGGGGGGGTGCAGTGCATTACAGTAAATGGAGTGCTTTACAGAGCCTGATTCGCTGAACCTGCGTTAAACTTCACACGTGAACAATGATCGCTAGAGTGGGACTAGATATCCACACATGCACACGTATACACACGCACGCAGAAGGGGCTACCATATGCAAACAGGCATACCAGCACATACATACATACATACACACACACACATATATATATACAGGTCCATACAAGTATACGATATACGTATTACTATACAGGTCTTGCTTGCTCCCATACATACCACTGGTAGGAACCAGGTACTGGTTGTCTGTGTTAGCAATGAGTTGCGCCTCTGCCCGCGCGAATTGCGACTGCGGGAAATGCACATTCATCTCATCTCCGTCGAAATCGGCGTTATAGGTGTTACAGTTGGCGTAGTGCATGCGCAGAGTCTTTTCACCCGACAGAACCCGTGCCTGTGGGATGTATGGAGGTATAAGAGGTTGGCATAGGTGTGAAGTGTAGATATGCAAGGATTAAACTCAGTTCAGTGCGATGGAGAGTAGGCAGGTATACGAGGTTGACACAGGGGCCATATACGGCAACCGATAGGTATCACACGCACATTTGCAAACGTTTTCATCCTGGAATAGGTATATACAATATGCAATAAAACCTAAAACCCTCATACCTGATGGGCCATGATGGACGGTTTGTGCAGACTCGGCTGTCGATTCGCCAACACCCAATCGCCCGTGCGGATGTGTCGCCACACCTTCTTGTTGACATTCTTCACACCCAGGCCACTCTCTGGCGGGGTGAGCAGCATGTTTCCTAATGCCAAACGTTTGTCGCTGTTGAGTGCCGAGAGATTGGTGATGCTACCGTCTTCCATCTCCACGTGGGTGGCTCCGGGGTGTTGCTCAGGTCCGTTGATAACGGCCTCGCGCATCTCGGCGATGTTGTGCGCCTGGGAAGGTATGGAAGTGGATGTGAGCTGAGTGCGTATGCGTGTATGTGAGTATACATACGTATGTGTATATATTTATGTATGAGCGTATATGATATAGATATATATATATATATATATATATATGTATAAATATATATATGTATACATGTATATATAATGTACACAATTTTGAACCCCCTTATACATTTTTACAGGCGCACACCAACGCGGAGATATACCAAGCAGCTTAGACATACACATGTATATGCACACATACCTATATATACACATATATATACATACATACAAACATACACACACACACACACACATATATATATATATATAACTATATATATATATATACATATACATGCATACATGCATACATGCATACACACACACACACACACATATATATATGCATATACGTATATTTATATATATACAACACAAAAGCCAGAACATGCACCTATACTACAGTTTCGAGACCTACCGTGACTGGTTCAGGGAAGGTGAGTTTGAGGGCGAACACTAGCGGGATTCCCATCTCATGAGTGCCGATATAAGGGTCGGGCGAGATCACAGACCGACACGCGAAGTTGACTCGCTTGCCCATCATGTGCATGCGGAATAATCCTATAAATAGAAACCAATCAGAAAGCAGTAATGAGTTTAATTAAAAGAAGAGCAACAGCCGCTAGGCCAGCCCCATGTTTACTAACACGGGCGCGGCTGAAGTAGACTCTTAGGACATAAACGTTAATGCGGCAAGAAGTGCGACAACCAATCACAACGCAGAGAATGCACAGGCTCTCGTTAAATGCTCACGAACGCACGACGGCATCCTCAATTGTATGACGGATCAATACAACCTTGTCCTTCTGCGTCAAAATACGTGCTACCCGGAATAGCCCACCTTATATGCATATAAATAAAGACATATACTAAACCTTCACGTCCTTACGGTATATATGCAACTTTATTCATATATACTCTACAACTTTCCGCGTACACAACGCTTGTCCCATGAATTCCATCCGTATATATTCTACAACCCTACACGCTACCCAGAATATCACAACCTACACACGTACACACACATATATACAACAAATATATATACCCACCCACCTTCCTTCTTCTCCAGCAGCTGCCTGATGCCCAGAATATCACAACCTACAAGCATACATACACACATATTTACCTACACACATATATCTACCTACATACATATATATCTACCTATATATATATATATGAATTAAGTACATCTACCTACTCACCTTCCTTCTTCTCCAGCAGCTGCCTGATGCCGGGGGGGTCCTTGTCGCCGCGTTTGGAGGTCACGGTCATGTCCATGAGTCCGTTAATCTCCATTTGAATACTCAACCACAGCGACTGATAGCCCACCAGCTTGACACTGTTCTCTACCGGCTTGCCATCCGGACCTTTAGCTGCGTTTTGATTGGTGGGGAGGTGGAAGTGCGTGTGTGAGAGCGGAGTTTCGAGATATCAGAGCGATTTGATTGGATAAGACAAACAGGTACTAGTAGTTGCATTAACGGTATGTGATCTAAGCTGCAATGTAACACCAAGCAATAGAACGGCACTGTAGACAGAGCGACGATTGTGCACTAGTGGCGTTCACACAGCAGGCAACAAATAGACACATAAACATTCAGGTGCAAGATATAATCACAATGCACACACACACACACATATATATATATATATATATATATATATACCCATACCCAGCCAGCACATACCATTGCTAAGCTCATTCAGTGCTACACAGTGCTTGAGTATATTCCCAAAAAATACATTCTGTCCGTTCTCGTACGTCTTCTCTCCCATTCTCGACGCAGGTCGGAACTTAGAAGGTGGCACAGGCACAGCCGACAGGAAGAACATATCACCTGTGGACACCTTTTTATTGGAAGAACCTTTGCCGGCCCGAACCGAACCAAAGATGAGGTCCATGACCCTCCGCTCCAGGGACCACATTTTGCGGATATGGCTACGCACCTGGGCACGGGAAAAAGGGACCGTTGAGTGCCGTTTTTAATAAGGGCTAGGAGTTTGTGGGGCAGCTGGATGGGGAATGTATAGCCTGAACACACAGTGTGCGGGTGTGAACACAAGTGTATAGCGGTTTGTGAGAATAGCGTGGGTAGACATCTGGCGAACTTGGCTTTACACTTGGAAGTAATCGAGTGTAGACATGAGCTTAGTTAAGACTAATCAGAGCGAAGAGTGGAGTACGTATAACGCGTGGAGAACGTGCAGCGATATGTACATGCATAAATATCTGCGAAAGTGCCTGCCTACAGATGCCCAAATATATATATATACATATATATAATAATCTTGTGCATATATTCATACACACATACACCCGACTATTATTACATTCCCAAATCCATAAACACATAGCTCGGTAGCATCGCATACAAGAATAAAGTAATACACATACACACCCTCACAACACAGGTAGGTATACGTACACTCCCACACACGCATACTCGTATATCTTCACACCTACACATAAACATACGTACCTCAACCGGTGACATATACACTTGGAGATCGTCTCGGACAGGCTTGTCCGGCACCACTGTGTCTCCATCGCCATCGTCGCTATCTACGTCACTGTCCTCGGCTTCAAATACTTTCTCTTTATCCACAATCTCATTGCCTATATAGCAAGTGATAGATTATTTAGATTAATACGTTAATCTATATAGCAAGTATCAGATGATTTAGATTGATACGTTAATCTATATAGCAAGTATCAGATGATTTAGATTGATACGTTAATCTATATAGCAAGTATCAGATGATTTTTATTAATACGTTAGCCTATATAGCAAGCATTGCATTATTTAGATAGATACGCTGAGGTGTAGTTATATGCTCCTATAACCCAAAGACCCTATGCCCATACCCATACATCCACTCAACAAACAAGCCCCAATCCGGCCAGACACACCTTCTTCGTCGTACTTGGGAATGGAGATCTTGAGTTTCTTGGCCTCCATTGAGCGTTTGTTCTTTGTGGCGAGTGGCAATCGGAATACCTTTGATGCACCGTCCTTTCGCAGTGATGGAGAGATTCCTCTGCAGCTCTTACACGCGTTCATGGTCGCGCATCTGTGCGTGTGCGGAAAACTGGTTGAGTACGTGTGCGTGTGTATTGTGATGTAGGAGAGAGTGTATATGTGCCTCTATGTACACGTAAATAAATTATATATATATATATATATATATATATATATATATATATATATATATATATATATATATATATATAAACATATACATACATACATATATATATATAGCGATCGGGCGGAATTATTACGTCCCTCTCAGCTTCTGACAATTCGTATAACAGCGTATGTATATGCACATGGCTTGACTATTGGCGTAACTCAGATGATAGCGCATGTGTATGCACAGGATTGAGTGTAGATGACTATACGAGTGCTTGAAAGTACATAGCTACTGCCATAGCTCATTAAAAGGTATGTTCTGGATCTATACTTGTGTGTGTGTGTGATAATGAGGGAATAAGTTCGACAGAAACTGGTGCATTAGAAAATTACATGAACACAGCAACGGACGCCACGCCAATGTATACTAAAGCAACAAGAGAAAGTGACCTCATCGCCTATGTTTCATAAAGCCTAGTATGGATACTCGCATGCATGCTTTAACTAGGTGATATGCGGGTGGGGTGGATACTGCTAACTCACAATTGACTGAAATACTGAAACAAGCGAATCACACATACGACACACATACAAAAACGCAACATAACACACATAAAACACAAATATAACCATGTACCACAGATACACATACCATGGATAACACACTTCCAACAGATACCACACACATAAAACACACAATGTACAACCACGACCAAGCCACACAGGTACCCATAGCATGCCCAATACACACCCATCACATAAACCACACACAATGTACAACCAAGAACATGCAATATACCCATAGCATGCCCAATACACACCCATCACATAAACCACACACAATGTACAACCACGACCATGCAACACATATACCCATAGCATGCCCAATACACACCCAACACATAAACCACACACAATGTACAACCAAGAACATGCAACATACACCCAGAGCATACCCGATACACACCCATCACATAAACCATACACAAACTACACACAATGTACAACCACGACCATGCAACACATATACCCATAGCATGCCCAATACACACCCATCACATAAACCACACACAATGTACAACCACGACCATGCAAGAGGCACCCAGAGCATGCCCAATACACACCCACCACATAATACCACACACAATGTACAACCACGGCCGTGCAACAGATACCCATAACATGCCAGTGCACACCCATCACATAAACCACACACAAAACACACACAATGTACAACCAAGAACATGCAACAAACACCCAGAGCATGCCCAGTGCACACCCATCACATAAACCACACACAATGTACAATCACGAACATGCAACAGACACCCAGAGCATGCCCAGTGCACACCCATCACATAAACCACAAATAAACACACACAATGTACAACCACGACATGCAACACAGATACCCATAGCATGCCCAATACACAACCATCACACACACAATGTACAACCACGACCATGCAACAGACACCCAGAGCATGCCCAATACACACCCACCACAAAAACCACACACAATGTACAACCACGACATGCAACACAGGTACCCATAGCATGCCCAGTGCACACGGCCCATACCGTTGCAGGAATGCTTTGACCAAGCGACGTCGCTCGTCGTGTGCGTGTGTGGTGGTGACTTTGGGGTTATCGTCTGTGGGGTGTACACCGTTTGTGCTGCGTGCATCTGCCACGTACTTGCGGATGAATGACATCACACTGGTGTCCTCCGTGGTCAGGTCAATGTCCCCTGGAGGGTATAGAGATATGGAGATATAAGAGTGAGTAGTGGTTTGTGTATAAATACACATAGAAGTGAGTAGGGGTGTATGTATGTGGTCAGGTCAATGTCCCCTGGAGGGTATAGAGATATGAGACATAGAAGTCAGAACATGTGGTGCTTAAAGGTGGACTATGTATGTGGTAAGGTGTGTATCTCTCTGTGAGACGTGAGAGACTGGGAGGTGCCTGTCAGATTATGCAGCCCACGTTGATGCTGTAGCACTGTATCTGTAGAGAATCGTGTGGCCAGGTATACGTTCTCGGTGCGATCCTAGACACCGTGGTATATGCATCAGTCCATACAGTACACACAGCACTGATATGTGTATCAGTCCATACAGTACACACAGCACTGATCTGTGTACCGGTCCATACAGTACACACAGCACTGATCTGTGTATCAGTCCATACAGTACACACAGCACTCGGAACTATACCATGGTGCCCGGTGCAAGTGTGTGATAGCCTTTATCTTGGCTATGTAGTATCTGTACCTACACGGCTCACCCGCCCGAATGAGTGGTGCCGATAACTGCGACGATGAACCGGAGACGGTCTATGCAGACGGCATGGAGATTTAAATCTATGCCTTTAGTAGTCACTGTGGCGCAAACACTCCATACCAGGTTTATGCAGGACGTATGATATCAGGTAACCATGACAACGACAAGAACAACGAAAACAGTCGTAACTACACTTGCTTACGTAATATATACACATAGTCCTGAGAGGCGTGAGTATGGAACCCCGTCAAGGCTATACCGACACCAGGTTCCATCAACACGGCATCATGATGTTCATACGAAACAGTAATAACCATCGACTACACAAAACCCCACAAGCCAACCAACAACACACCAGCATCGAGTGGGGGCATGTCCCCAACAAATGCCCTGGCTGCACCTCCATTGGAAAGTTCGGATCGGTGTTCCAGATCTTTGGCCTCTTTGATCAGGCCGTGCTTGAGCAGACGCAGCTGTGCCCGTAACACGGCTACCTGAATGGGGCTCTCCTGTAACAATAATAATGAATACCACAGGCTGAGTGCATCGCATTTTTTAATAAAAGCGTATTGTAGGTAAACCTAGAGACGGACGTAGGCGTCTTTCAACGAATATCAGCACGGACATGATGAGAACGAAACGGAAAATGTCAGAAACATGGACACATGTACTTTTGTAGCCATCGAGACCACATGAAAAGAAATAGTACTTATTTACAAAGAATTACATATATACATATATATTCAAGTATATATATATATATACATATATTTTGTATATGTGTGTATCTATATGTCCTGAAGCCTATATATACATATACTACATGCATATGCATATGCATATATATATATGTATATACTCATATGTATGCATATGTTTGAGTATATATATATATATAACTATATGTACATTCACACACACACACACAAACAAACACTTACACACACACTTATACATATATATATATATATATATATATATATATATAACATGATGATTAATAAAATTATGAGTGCTTGTAGAAGAACCCATATTGGGATTTTTTTAGTTTATATATATATATATATACCTATATATGTAAAATATACGAATAAGTGTACAGGTACAAGTACAAGTACAAGTACAAGTACAAGTACAAGTACAAGTATAAAATATGCGCATAAGCATACATACGCACACATAACTATACATATATATTAAAACATGTTTTTAAGTATGCATATAATTAAACATATACATATTCATACATACATACATGCATTATATATATATATATATATATATATATATATATATATATATATATATATATATATATATATATATATATATATAATATAATAAATATATATATATATATATATGTGTGTGTGTGTATGTATGCGTGTGTACTACTACTACTACTACTACTATGTATATATATATATATATAAGCACTGTATATACCCACAATTGTATATGTACAAACTCTATTTTAGTATTCGATTAATTTTATGCCGAATATTTTGATTGTATTCTCGTATGCTAGCATCACATATCAATACAAATACTTACCTTCAGTTGATGACAGTATAGACACGTAGACCGTAATACTTGGAACAATGTGACGAAAAAGATCGGATTGTACACTGGCAGGGGCAGTTCAATATGACCCGGATGACCTGGGCAGTTGTCGATATTTAGCGTACAGGTCTCACACTTCTCATAGCGTTCAATGGGTCCCATACGCTTATCATACAATCCGAATAACGTAGGACGTTGCATGTGATCAAGTAAGATGGGGTTGGTGATCTTGACTACACTGAGCTTCTTCACTTCCTCGGTTGAGTATAGGGAGAAGCCCACGGATTTGATCTCACGCCCAACATTGCTATAGTGTGCTGCCATGTTGCCGATTCGTATGTGTTGTCACAGAATTTATATTTCGTTTCCAATATGTGCACTTAAAAGGCTAATGAAAGACACGGCGACTCCTGTATTTAGCACTTATAGTGCACACGCGTGAGTGCGTACCGTTAATGTAGATCTCTATCTCACACTCCACGTACGAGTGCTTGTGTTACCTGTCTTATCTAGATAGAGCGTTTGTACGTACCTGTATATAATCCCGATAGATAGTTATAAATATAAAACTTATATTATTGATTAGAGGCGTTGCTGATCTACTGACCAAAAGAAGCCGAAGGGTGATATCAGCCATTTAATTTATTCGTCAATATTACACATGTGTAGTACAGATGTGCTAAAAATAGAATAAAAGTTCCCGCTGTTTTGTACGCCAAAATATATCTGCACACGGGAGAGATGCCCTCTAGAGACATTTCCAACGGCAATTCGTTTTGCAGTTTTTCACCCAATCACCATTCACCCATGGGCAGTTGGGCACTTGAGCGTGTTTATACGTTTTAACGGAAATAAACAAAGAGATACGCTCACTCTCGAGCTAGTTTGTTATTGCAACTTATCTGACTCTATAACCCTCATATCACTTGCATCATGAGTACTGACCGCTTGCTCACACGCTTCAACCCTCTGTTCACGTTCGCTGACTACACTCAGGTACAAGATTACGTGATAGGAATGAACATGAACACGTCGTACTTGATGCATCGTTGTTTTGATGCACACACTACTGAGTTTGTGAGTGCTACAGATAAGCGAGACTGTTGCGAGTGGTTCAAAATCGATGTTTAGCGCAAGCTAGAAGGCATAAAACAGTGGAGCGTGAAATCAGTAGTTGACAAACATGATTGAGGCGAGCAGGAGTGTGAGGTCATTTTATTATTACTGAAGGCACGGCAAGTCCCTAAGAATTTTATTACTGAAAGCGTTAGCTTGATAAAGGCCCTCAATAGCGGCTTTTGTCTGTTACGCACAATATGTCCGTACTTCTTTTTGCCTATTTGTAGAACCCCTTACTTTCTCCTGGAATCCTCTCACTAGTGTGAGTGAGTGAGTGAGTGAGTGTGTGTGAATGAGTGTGTGTATGAGTGTGTGTATGAGTGCTGCATAGAATCCCCTCACTAGTGTTTGTGAGTGAGTGAGTGAGAGTGTGTGTGAATGAGTGTGTGAATGAGTGTGTGTATGAGTGTTGCATGTGACTGAGCGTGTATATGAGCGTGTGGTTGAGAGTGTTTGTGACTGAGTGAGTTAGTATTTATATATATATATATATATATATATATATATATATATATATATATATGTGTGTGTGTGTGCGTATATATATATATATGTACGAGTGTATGTGAATTCTTGTGAGTGAGTGAGCACTAGTGTGGTTGTGTGTGTGTTGAGTGAGCGTAAGTGTGAGAGTGAATGTGGGTGAGTAGTGAGTGTGTGTCTGCCTGTAAATGTTTAGAACGTGCTACAATACCGGCTGTGCTGGTGGATGTGTGGGGTGTGGGGTGTTGTGGTGTGAGTTTGAGTGAGAGAACGTGTGTTTGAGTGTGTGTGAATGCGTGTGTATACGTGAGCGTGTGTGTATACTTGTGTGATTGAGTGAGCGTGTATGAGGAGTGCAATTAGCGTGATTGTGAGTGAGTGCGACTTATCATGTGTGTAAGTGAGCGGGAGAGGGAGAGAGACAGTGTGTGTGTGTGAGCGAATGTGAGTGTTTGGGTAGTGTATGTGGATGCGTGTGTGTGAGAGAGTGTTGCATGTGACTCGGTGTGTTGGTGAGTGAGTGTGTTTAGGAGAGTGAACGGGAATGTAGGTGTGGGTGAATGCGTGTGTGCGTATGAGTGTTGCATGTGACTCAGTGTGTGGATGAGTGTGGTTTTTTAAGAGGTGAGTGAGTGAGTGTATATATATATATATATATATATGCGTGAGTGAGCGATTGTGTATACGCGAGTATAATATGTGTGTGTGAACGTGTTCGTGATTGTATGTGAACTCGTGTGTACATACGAGTGTGGATGAGTAGGTGCTGGGGTGCCGTGGGGTATTGTGGTGTGTATACAAATATACGCTGGGCGTGTGTTTTGCCTCTGTGCTGGTGCCAGGTGGGTGGGAGACATTTTTTGACAGTCTGAAGGCTGATTATGAACAAATATATTTCCCCCATGTCTGTACGCTTTCAGTCCCTGCGGTGTCCCTCCCAGACGTGATTATTGTTGACATTTGTCAATTTGAAGGTCCTATATAAAATATGAAAAGGCCCCCATGTTCGATTTTATTTGTTTTTATTTTTAAAAATTACAGTACGTAGGGCCGTAGGCTCTCCATAAATTGTTTTGCAAAAATAAAAAAAGCTGAGCAAATTCACGCTCCACAAACGTTGACGTCACGTTGGTAGAAGCTCTAGAGAGTAGATACTGAGACACTCAGAGTCTGAGAGTGTGTGTCACTGTGTCAGACTGTCAATATCTGAGTGTCATTGACTGTCTAACACATCATTCACTGTGTGACAGACTGACACTGCGTCTGTGTGAAATCTCTACTCAATATAGTCAATGAGTCAAACCTCTCTATGTCCATCTCGTTTTTTAAATATTTGACTTTTTCCTCTTCTGAAATGATCTTTTTTTTTCAAAAGGCATGTAGAGTACTCTAGTGATCTATTATGTGGTAGGTATTTACTAGTACATAATCTAAAATCCTAGTAGATGTGGGACAGGTTCAAGGAAGAACTAGAGAGGAAGTATGTAAGAACTGATAAAAAAAGTGCAGCGCCGACGCCTTCGAGGCATTTGACTTGACACTATTTATCTCGAGGGATATCCGGAAGCTGAGTAGAGATTGCAAATTTCTACATCAGAAGGTTGTGGAAGGAAGCTGAGTAGAGATTGCAACCTTCTACATCAAAAGGTTGTGGAAGGGATCTACGAGCTTTGTGATATCTACAGTTAGGCAAAATCAAAACACTCGAGAAAGAAAAAATATGTGTTCGATTTGACAAGAGAACATTCTAAAGTCGGAAAGAGCTTTTGCTGCACTATGCGATCGAGGTGATTGGAGCAGTTACAACCCACAGACACGTGGTATTTAAAAAAAGATCTCGGAATTCAATTTGACTAAATTGCCAAATACGATATATCCCAGTCTGATACTATATTTATATTATTTCCAGAGCATATATATATGTTAAAAATATGAACGCTGTGGAATATCACACTTTCATTTTTTTTAGATTTGATCTATACGTGTTTAATACATAGGTGCCATATCCTTTTTGGTCTGCCATCATGATTGAGGAACAGAATGTTGATCTGCATAAGGATTGCAGAACGCGAATTGATAATCTGAAACGCATAAGGTGTGTATTTCAGCAAGATATCACAACCCTTTAATCTATATTTGATACGTCGACCTCAAAATTATTTCTGTCAGTTGCGCAGCAGCATCATTTTTGATAATTTCTTAGTGACTTGCAGCAATAGTTTTTTTAAGTATTGTGCCATTCTATATTCCCAGAGCAAATCTGCATGAAGCATTACGTGCTCACTTGCCAGACTATGAGTTACACCATGTGGAAAAGCAATTGGAATCAGATAGAGCCCAAAATCTTGCCGCGCAGAAGGAAATAAGGGATCTTAAACTTCAATTACAGCGAGCTTTGTCTGGAAACTCGAAAACAAAATGTGAAACGGATCCAAGCGACAAGATGGCGAAGCTAATTGATGAACAGGATAGCCTTGCAGCCGCAGAAAAAGCGGAAATGACCAAGCAATTTGATCAATTAAAAAAGGAGTGCGAGACTGCAAATCAGGATTTGATTGTAACGAAGGATGCACTCATCGCAGCAGAACAAAGTGCGAAGGACAAGATAAATGAATTTGATACCAAGGTAGCGGAACTTGCTGACGCAAAAGAAAATTTTGCTGCGGTTGAAAGGGAAAAAGGGAACTTATTGAACGAACTCCAAAGTAAAGAAGCTGCGCTGTCTTCGGCTATGATTGCGGAAGATGAATCCGAGAATACTGTAAAGCAATTGCAACAAGAACTTGATAGCACAACCGAGGAACGAAACAGCGCACAGCGTGCACTATTAGCGGCAACGGGTGCGAAGGACAATGCGGAGAAATCAGCAAAGCAAATGTGTACAGACCTAAAAGCAGAGAAAGAATTGTCTATAAACAAGATTCGAGCGGAGATGGCGAAGGAAAAAGAGGAAATGACCAAGCAATTTGATCAATTAAAAAAGGAGTGCGAGACTGCAAATCAGGACTTGATTGTAGCGAAGGATGCACTCATCGCAGCAGAACAAAGTGCGAAGGACAAGATAAATGAATTTGATACCAAGGTAGCGGAACTTGCTGACGCAAAAAAAAAAATTTTGCTGCGGTTGAAAGGGAAAAGGGAACTTATTGAACGAACTCCAAAGTAAAGAAGCTGCGCTGTCTTCGGCTATGACTGCGGAAGATGAATCCGAGGATACTGTAAAGCAATTGCAACAAGAACTTGATAGCACAACCGAGGAACGAAACAGCGCACAGCGCGCACTATTAGCGGCAATGGGTGCGAAGGACAATGCGGAGAAAACAGCAAAGCAAATGTGTACAGACCTAAAAGCAGAGAAAGAATTATCTATAAACAAGATTCGAGCGGAGATGGCGAAGGAAAAAGAGGAAATGATCAAGCAATTTGATACTGTGGCAGCCAAACTTGCTGACGAGAACATGAAAATATCGAAAGACCTCGAGAACGCCACCGGTGCAAAACAGGATTCTGAACAGGAATTACAGCAGGAACTCAGTGCGATTAAGGATGAGATGCGCCTAGCTGACGCGGAACGAGACGCTGCGAAGAAAGAACTAATATCGGCAACGAATGCGAAAACTGAGGCTGAGGAAAAAGCAGAGGAACTGAGGGAGGAGCTAGAAAATCTGAAGGATGAATACGCTGCAAATGCTACAATCAGAGCTACAATCAGGGAGCCTAGCGAAGCCGAACCCACGGGACTGCTACAACAGATTATCCGAGATAATGAGTGTCGTTCGTTGTCTCAGGACAATAATGACTCAGGGTTCTACAGTAGCACGTATGGAAGTCGAGATGTCAGTGACTCGGACGAGAGCGAGAATCTAGTACGACAAGCGCGGATAATCTGGACGACTAACACTGGATCATTATACCATTCCTCTGATTGTTCTTATCTCCGCGTGAGTCGCATACCCGTGGTGTATAAAGAATCGATGGCAAGTAGGAGAGGTTGTATCCGTTGCTCAGGGGACCTAGACGATGTCATGTGGCATTTCGGTGAAGATAGGATTGTGCGATACGTTTAAAAAAAAATGTGAAGCAACGCACGAGGTCGAGCTTGCTGAGCATGTTTTTTCTATATATATAAAAAACAAAATACTTTTACTGGTTAGAAAAAATGGTTTTTTTTTACAAAATAGAACAAAAGTATATAAATAAATGGTGGCTGTATATAATCTGTATATATCATGTCTGCCGAATTATCGAATATTAAACATATATTTATCGTGCGCACTACGCGAGGGAAACAGATACTTGAATAAATATTTACATGTGTCGCACTGACATATATACTATCTTCTATCAATAGCAGGGGAATTAGAAAATAAAAGTCACAGTGAAATTTAGTAAAACTGCAAAATATATAAAATATGAAATGCTTTATTTTAGAGCATCTTCAGCTGACACCGGTGATTGAGTATACAATAAAAACCCCTAAATTGACTATATTTAGTAGCGTGTGTCGTCGCAACGGCCTTCTAGATGATTTCCCAAGGTGGTCTGACAGTGTTGCGAACTCGCAAGTCGCGGCTTATCTATGTAGTTTTCAATTAGTAGAGGTTCAAGTTGGATAAATTTTAGACGCCAGACGCCCAACTCATCATGTATAACCGATACAATCCTAACATGGGAAAGCAAACGAATAATGCGCACCTTCACAGTTCCAGTACATACATATATATATGACCAGGCACACATCGAATAGAACTAAAAGCGATTCGTACCCGACGGAGACATGATAACTAGGTGTATTTAAAATTATATTACAGCCGTGGATTGTGGAACTGGTCGATTCGAGTGTTTTTCTTTTCTTTCAAAATTACGTGTAGGGTCACCACCCTCCACCATGTAAGACCAGATGGTACCTACCTCCTTAGATGGTACTAGAGAAGGGCTGACTCCAATCATATTTACGGCTCCGTGCCCTCCGTCACAGGAGTAGTTTTTATTTTAAGATATAGCCATGACTATGGTGTCCGTAGGGCGACTGCAAGTGACCAATCACTGAGGTAGTGCAGCCAGCTAGAAAAGAATTGTGTTACAGTTAGGTACACATCTGGCTTCAAGGACGTAGTAGCTCGCGCCAATGGTATAAATTTTGATAGGAACGAGACCAGGTATATCCAAGTAGTAACGCGATAACAACAGAGCAAACATAAGTTGTCCGGGCTGTCATACGGAGCGACTAAAAAACACTTGCCTATATCCCTGGCTGCCCTTACCATATCACCAAATAATAACAGCGAGTCTACCATAACACTTGCCTATATCCCCACGAAAATTTACGTAAAAAGAGACTACCATAACACTTATATTGGCTACCCTTACCGTACCACGAAAACTTGCGCACGAAGAGACTACCATAACACTTGCCTATATCCTTGGCCACCCTTACCGTACCACAAACTGGCAGTGTACATTCACGCACCGAAGCGCTTTTGAATTGTGGAGCTCCTGCGTCGCTTCGGCGATTATAGAGGTATCCTAAGAGGTGTTCTTGAAGGTGACCTAGTACTTTTTGGGGTGTGCTTTGAACTGTCCCTGCTGGAGTTCACCCTTGACAACTCATGGTCCGATCCGAAAGTCGGATTTTGAAAGCTCCAACTTGACATTA